>FIZR01022914.1:0-43195 GCA_900060175.1 Ferrisia virgata
TGGATCGGGCCAAGTGTCTTCCAGTTTCTACAGCTCTGAGCGAATACGAAAAGGTTAACGCTTTTGTATATGTAAGTTTCATTGTTGAAGCAGATGGAGGCTCGCCGGCAGAAATACGGCGCCGATTTGCTCCGAGCAAATCTGCTTTGATCAGACTGTGTAATGTCACATGTAATAACAAAATCACCAGAAAGACAAGGAAGAGACTTATACAATCACTTGTTTTTCCTATATGCCGCGGAAACATGTACATGAAAGGCGAATGATAGAAGAAGAATCGACGCCTTCGAGATGTGGATCTGGTGAAGGATGCTGAAGATACCCTGGACAGCGCGACGAACCATCATTTCAATCGTCAACGAAATACAGGAACTACTCAGGCTAAGTGTTCTATGCGAGAGACGCAGTCCAGGGTATTTCGATCATGTGACCAGGAGAGAAGTTGGAAATCTTGAAATAGACATTCTCCTTGGTAAGGCCTCTAGAAAAAGAGGGATAAGATGATCTCCGACCAGGTGGTCTGACATCGTCACAGCGCAAATGGGCTCTGTGGTAAGAGCTACTTCACAGGCACAGGATCGTAATAGATGGTGCGCTCTTTTAGGTGCAAAACAATCTTAATTGCCTGAGATCTACTGATGATGATGAATACATGATTATGCATGGTCAGTTTCAAGTTTTTTTCCCCACATACAGTCATGCATAATCATGTGCAATAATTTTGCTAATATTTTCCATGCATGACTATGCATCTCTAGGCATGGTCATTCGCGAATTTTTTTCCCAGAGTATTCAAATAAGTAATTAGGTATCAACTATCAAGCGATAATCAGTTTCCGTTTCATATTTATTACTAGTTGATTGAAGAAAAGAATCCTCTATGAATTGTTTTCATTCCTGGTGCCAAGTTGCAGATGTGCAATACCACAGTGAAATTATTTAAATTTGGTTTTCAGTTGGTTTGTCAATTTAGAACTATAGAAGTAATATTCCTCATGAAAGTACTTAGATATGTTAGCTATTGAATGATGCTCTGTTAGGAACAATGCAACATCACACATTTTTAGCTACAAATACTAACGATTACAAAAATCCTTTATAAACTCCGTCTACATTATTTCAAACTGCACAAACATGGGTGAATAATTCAACAAAAAAAAAAAAAGTCGCAAGTCGAACCACTTCTTTATTGATCTGGCTAAAATTCGGAAATCATATACAACCTTTTCTCGGGGGTCATCATTTAATCTCTTTTTCCTACATCCTTGAATTACCCATCATCCAATCGGTGATTCGCATAAAAGAAGTAAAAAAAAAAAAAAAAAAACTATTCATCGCAAATCCCATAAAGCATCTCTGATGGGCCGAAAAAAGAAAACGATCTAGTATGGGTGAAAAAAAAAACTTTGGATATCACTGCAAACGTCCAAACGGAAGAAAAGTCATACAAAAGAGCAAGTTTGCTGTATGTCGATGGTAAATGTATCGGACAAGAACAAGAGGGATACTTTTTAGAAAAGTACGCCACGTCGCGCCGGGCCGATGCACTTAGTAACGCAGATGCGTTTTGATTTTACCGGAACCGCGTATTGTTTGCAGGTTATCGATGACACCGTATCCAGTGTGCAGTGTGCAGTGTGCAGTGTACAGAGTAAGAATACGAAACAGAGGCGTCGGGTTGTAAAAGCTATTGGGGAATGAATCATATGCACAATACGTTCTATGTATACTGTACGACTACAGTACCTACAATTGCATTGGCACTGTACACTCACTGTTCAGTATACGCTCTTATATTCGTATATTACCAGCGCCAAATACTCGAGTAGGTATATGTATGTATAAGATTCACCCCCGTACTAGTAAACAATATCATCCCTCATCCCTCATCCCTCATCGCTGTTATGATTAAAAACCGCATTCGAAACGAGTCAACGAGTCGAATAGAAAAAGGGTAGCTGTACCACTACCTCTAACGCATGCATAGGTAAATGGTTCTAAACGAAAAAAATCCCAATTGGATAATTCGTATTGTATGCCAATGATCTTAGGTACTTGTAGGTGCCATGTGGGCTAATTAATTAGAAAACAAAAAAAAAGGCACTAATTAACGAACCTCGAAGAAACGAAAACCGTATACAAAAAAATACCGTAAGATACCAATGATGCTGGCTGGCGTGATGTGAATCGCTCTACCGGTATATGCGCGTCTCTATTATACGCACATACACACACACACGCGCGCGATCTACATCTATGTATAAATGGTACACCACGCTATAATTTGATAAATTACATTATTTATACGCTGGATGGTGTGTGTTGGAGAATTTGAACAGTTTGTCCATACGAATTGATAACGCCGAATTGATAAGAGAAAAATAGAAATTACAAAGGTAGGCGCGAGAGGTGAGCGAAGTAGAGGGTGTAAAAGGGGCGAGGCGCCGATCGTGTAACATCGGCTAAGGTCGCGTTTCTCGTACTCGGGTGCCAGGAGGGTTGTGGAGTACAGCTTTCAGAAGGCGTGTACTTTTTGCCTGCAACGGGTCAGTTGGTTTCTTTTGGCCATGGTGGTTAGTTTCGGTAAAATGTACTCTTCTACCGCTAATCCTAGCTATAATTTCGATTATTCGAGTCGGTTAATGAATTTAGCCAGTTTATGGAGTTATGGTGGATGTAAGTACTATTTTTTTTTTTTAATATTTTTTTACCTACATACGTATTTATATATAATTATAATGCTAAAATTTTTTCGCCGCAAAAAATAATACTCGACAGTGAATTTCTTAGCTTATTTCGTACTGTTCGTTTGTTGATAATTTTTCGTGTTTGAATAATTTGTTTTGATTCTGTTTTTGTTTTTTTATTATTATTATTATTATTATTGCGCTGCGTTAATACGAATTTTATTTTTATTTTAGAATTTTTTTTTTTAATTGAGATGACCGTATTTTATCGTATTTAATTTTTGAAATTTATTTCTCATCGTTGAATTTTTTTTCCTATTTTAATGGTGCTATTTATTTAATATTTTATCGCGTGAATTAGATGATCGATGATTTGCCATGTTATTGTTGAATATTTTTTGTGTTTTTGATGCCATTTTCCCCCCCTAAATTTCAGATCTCTAATGATAACACTTGAATGATAATTTTACATCAAAGGTAATAATTATCCTCGATTGAACGAGTTGCAATAATAAATGCATCGAAATGATTTTCATTATTGAATATATTTTCTACAAATTAATTTTCTGCAACAATAAACATTTCGGGTTTTAGATTTTGATTGGTAGATTCTTGAATTATTTTATTTGGTGTAGATTTTTTTCCCCATATTTATGGTGATTTAGTTTTTTTTTTTTTTCTTGATACGTTTTGGGAGTTTTTTGCTGAAGAAAAACAAACGTAGATATCTACCAATTTGAGAAGTAATCAAAGCTTTGAATTATTTTTGTGCTTCCAAGTCCAAGAATTATCTTTACACGTAGCTAAAATAATTACACAGTAATTGCTAACAAACTTACAATTAATAAAAACCATCTTACTTGATTTTATTACATAATTTAAATACTAATTGATGATTATTGAATAACTCCCCTTCTATGTATGTGATACCTACCACATGCCATGGGCGTTCCAAAATATGCTACAATTAAATCGTGTGAAGATTATATTTGAAAGTCAGCCGATTTGATTGGCATGTGAATTATTTACTTGACTACCAAATTGAAAATATTCCATACGTATTCTGTTTATAATCAATCAAAAAGTCTGCTGCTATATTTTTGAGCTATAAAAATTAAATATATATTTTTTTGCAACACCCTGCATAAATATTTCCAAGTTGAGAAACAAACTGTGATCCATGAAGTAATCATGCATTTGCATACATTTTAAACGTGTTTATGTTTACGATCAGATGATGATACATGATTCCAGGTACTGCACTTATCATGTGTACCTACATCTAACCTATAAAATCATCTGATACGACTTAAAATCTAATCTATGAATTTTTTTTTATAATTGTAATTACTATTTATAATTTTTAAAAATTTTTACTCTTCAATTCCGCATATTTTACACAAAATAGAGTAATTGGTACCGATAGAGGGATAAGTTTCAGCGTAATAGGGAGAAATTGTGGGCCCTTTAAAGTCAAAAATCATCTCTGCTCCTTCACCTTATTTTGTATTAACTTTTTTTTATAATAGTGTAAGATTTTAAAAACTCGATTGAGAGAGCCAAGAGACATAATTTATTGCAATTTTTGTTGAAAAAATTATTCAAAGATCACCTAAAATAACATATTTAGTCAAAGTAGTACCCTGATGCGAAGTAAACCTGAAATTTGTACGTGTGAGAATAAGACACCCATCTCCCCCTTCCCCGCACCATTTCCTTTGCCACTGAAAAAATATTTTGGTCCTTTGAGATGGGCAGTCGATGATGGTATTTGAAACCTTTTTTTTTTTTTTGTATCTTTTTGGACTATTAAAATTCACGTGGATTAGAATTTTTAGCCTAATTTCTTTATGTTTTTCATTACGATCCTTTGAAGAAAATTGTACACCTGGTGATCTCCTTCGTTTGATATTCTCTTCCTTTGGTAATCGTACTTCAAGATTCGCTAAAATATTATAAAAATCAATTTACGATAACTATTTTTTCAATTTTATTTGAAAGGATTAAAAAAAATGGAAAAATAGGTATCCGGAAAAATACAAATTTTTAATCATAGATTATTCTTGTAGGGTAGGTAAAGTATCAAGAAATGATTTTGTTTTTAGATTACGAAGAGATACCAATAACCGGTAATTAGGTATTGGTATTTTTTACTGAATACCAAAATTCGATATTCTTTTGCTTTTTTAGCCTAATTTTCTATGTCACGCTGTCAACGAAAACCAGGCTATTACAGTTTATCGACTAATGACGGATGAGGGGGGGATATCAACAAAATCTGTTTTGGAGTCCGAGAAGATCATTAACACAATTTTGGTCCTACCAGATATACATTTTTACTTTTATTTTTTTTCGAACATTAAAATCATTTACTCTGCTCCATACCGACCAAAATCGCTCAAATTTAGTCAATCAGCTCAGTTTGGCGGTGAATTAGATATATATATTTAAGTGGAGATGAACTTGGGTCAAAATTCAGTTATGCCTCAATTTGGGGGAGAAGGTGCTAAAGAGACAAAAACGCGAAAATTGCCTCTTTTTAAGCCAATCGATAAAGAATCAAAAATTGTGTAACATATCCAAAAATAAATTTCCTAGATCATTTAAAAGGGGAGATATGAGGTTTTTTCCCCTTTTTGATCCTGAAAAAGAACTCTTCCTCCTGTATCTCTTCACCAAAGGGGGTCCTAGATGTGCTTTTTGGGGGTTCCATCATTACAGCCCCATTCCATCACTTTACAACCCCAAAAAAGTGGTTTTTTGATAGGCTTTTCTCATTTTTTGAGTTTTTTGAATACGTTCCTCGAATAACTCCCCTCAAAATTGAGCTAGGAACTTGAAATTAGGTGTGTACATTCAATAGAGATCCTAGATGTGCTTTTTGGGGGTTTTGATTTTTTAGCATCATTGAACCCTTCTTACGCGTAATCCTGATCTGGAATCAATTCTCATGATTGTAATATATCACGTATTTCAGTTGTATAGTGGTATTTTAAATCTTTTGTTTTTCGATTTTAAATTCTAAAAATGGCATTTCAAATTTGAAAGTTTTTTTTTTTTAAATTTTTTTGCAACCTAAAAATGTAAAATTAGTTGAATCTGAATTTTTTTTTTCTACAAATCTGTGATAGTTTTCAAAAATTTTCAGCTTTTTAACTAAAACTGCTAGAACCTGAATTATTCTGAAACGTAAACTGCATTTGTTATTATTTCTCAATTAAGTACTGTGGAATAAGAAAATTTGGTGTACCGCTGAAGCAACCTTTTCCAATTATCGGATATCGATATTCTTCCCTTTCGATATTCTCATTTCGATATTTTGATACCAAATACCGCCATTCCTACCTACTTACCAGTAATACGACTTTTTCAACAAAAAAATCAAAAAATCTGAAATTTAAAATTTACGAAAAATTATCGTATGAAGTGTCAAAATAGGGGTAATTTGAACCGCTAAACACGAATTTAATATTAGTTTTTTTGTACGAGTATTTTGAACTTGGCAATCGTTTGACGAACAATTTTTTTCGAAATAAAAAATACCTAAAAACCATAAAGATGAATAAAATTTTTATAAAAATAGCTACAATCGAACGTAAATAAAGTCCAATAGAACGTATTTCAAGTGACAAAAATGTTTAATTGAAAACGACTATTTTTAAGCTGGAAAACTGAATAAAAATGATGGGTTTTGTCCATCGTAGAAAAAAATTCTGAAAAAAATATATGTCATAGATACGAATCTACTACATAATGTATATTTTTTTCGTTATTCCTAGTCTGAAACAACACGTAGATAATTGATTTTGAAATTTAAAAATACGTATTTTTTTGATAAAAAGATGATGGAAAAAATTTGAAAAAATTTTCACAGATGGACTTCGATATGGTTTATAGTTCGTACAAGTTTGAAAAAATTCTTTCAAGAATTGCGGAAGTTAAAAATTTGTTTTGAATACATTTAGAATAATATAGAATAATATCGGATAGAGGAGAGAGCTGGGGACTATGAGGTCGACATTTTTACCAGCAAGTTTTCAAGACCATAGGGCCAATTTTTCAACTATGCTAAAAAAAATCGCACCGATTAATATTTAAAACTTATCCAACGTGATAACAGAAACGAGAATACGTGTATCGGTTCAACGTACAACGCCGAAAGTATCAATTAAACTACAAAAGAAATTATTACATTCTAGAATTACGTGACAATGATTTCACATTGTACAAAGAATTGATGTTTGTTCGACCATACGATATAAATCATACCTATTACAGTACGACGGCCACGTAGGCACGTAATATCTTACCATACGTTTACGTACTGTATAGGTAAGGTACATATCAATTGTACGTAAGTAGGGTTGTCAGTAAATTCCGCATCATCGTTATCATTATAAATGCGAATTGATAATGTACACTTTGAATAATCCCGCCTTTACTCGAGCCAATGACAAATTACCTATTTGTATTTGATTGGTGATGAGAGAGATGTACGCGGTTATGAAAGATTAACAGATCGATTTATGTACGAGTTGGCGTTACTTTTTGTCATCGTTGATAAGGTGTAATTATTTATGATTTATACTCATGGCAATGTAAAATGTATTCGTATGTTGCGCTTTAAATGTACCTATTTCGTTCATCTTTTTAGAAAAAAAAAAAAAAAAAAAAAAAAAAAAACTTAATTCGAATACGATATTTTTATTTGCGTTATATGCAATTTTCCTCCTAATCGATGAATGAAGAATTTATCTACGAATAATTGTAAGTTTTCTTAGCACATTATCTAATCTAATACTTATACTCGTATCCATACCTTTCTGTAATACAGGTAAATTTATCTTTACACATATACTAAATATATCTACCTGCTGATATTTCATTATCATCGAGTATACCTGATTACCTAGGTATGTAAATGTAATAGATACATTCCCAGCACATCTTACATGTGTTTACTTTTGCTTTTATGTATATCATAATGATATTTTCGTATAATACGAAGCTGTAACCATCATCATATCAGACTCAATAATGGTTATCTGTACAATGTATAAATTGAATTTAAAACTATTGGTGAAATACGATAACAGATTTGTACAGATGTAATGATAAAAGGTTGATTTATGTGATAGTTGAGTGTTCGCAGATGTACTTATAAGTAGAAGTACACTTATGTTTACGTGGAGAATAGTACATGATAAGTGAAATTTAATTTCAGATTGTGTTAGTTTTCTTTTTTCTTTTTTTTTTTTATAAGGTTGTGTGTGTGTACAGTATCGGACTATTGTATTATGTGATGAGAATTGTGTGACGTTTTTACACGAATGAAGAAGGTATACGATTATATTATATTGCTGAGTACGATAAATCAGTCATTTTTTTTCTATTCTATTGTAGAGTGATACGATCGACTGGTCTAATGGTATGAGCATGATGGAGGGGAGTAAATAAATGAAATATTTTTCCTATCTGCATTTATGTATGTGATTTCAATGGGTGGAATTTTTCATGGAATTTATGATAAAGTCACATGTGTAGGAGGTACTAGGTATAAGGATATCTGACCTGTTATCTAAGGGAAATAATGGAATGCTTTTTTTTTTTTTTGGAATAAATAGGTAGATAGGTACGTGGAACGATAGGTATGCCTACTTACATACGTCATATAACGTACATAGCTACTATTGCTATGAAGGTATGGCATACCTTTCTCATTTCGATGATTATTCTTTTTTCTCTTTTATTGATTGTTCTTTTTGATGAATAAGTATTCCTGTCTACATATGTATACGAGTTCCTACACAGTAGTAAAATATTAATTTTATTAATAATTACGAACTTAAAGCGAAGACGAGAATGTGGTAGCTGGGCAGTGAACAAGAATTTTTTCTCATCTGCTTGAACATTTGACGAGTATTCAAATTATTAGAAATTAATCCCATAAATCGAAAAAAAAATCCGAATGTAATCAAAACTTTTTATTTCGATAGCTTTGAATTTTGTTAAGCATTTCTCGAAAAAATAATAAAAATTCGTCAACTTTTTAAATCTTATAACAATAAAAAAAATTCATTACGATTTCAAAAGGAGATGAATTTTTCATACCTTCGACCTCGTATTGCTTTCGGGATGGATGGTTCATGGATGCAGTTGTAAAATTGTGTCAGATTAACGTGGTATAAATTCTAGCTGCCATCCTTTGTAATAATTTCTTTCGGGTACCATTTATTCGTTATGGGTTGATACTTGAAAAAAATTGAAAAAAAATACTTGGAAAAAAAGCTTGCTTGAAATCATTTTACATTACCCAAAAAGAACATTTGAGATGATTTTTGAACTCGAGCCTTAAAAAAAAGGTATTATTATTTTTTTTTATTCACTCTGATATTTTTTCTCGAAAAATTAATATCAAAATTGAAAAAAAAATTAGAAAACTTGTCTCATGAAATAAAAAAGTTATGAATATTATAATAATCGGTGGTGCACCCAAAGGAGAGCTACTGGGACCATAGCCCCCCCCCCTTAGAAGTGAAAAAGTTGAAGTTTTTTACATTTACCCTAAATTTAGTACCCAGATCGTTGAAAACGCATCACTTTCGTAATGAAATTTTAAAATTTGAAACTCAAACCCCGAGAAATGAACTTTATATTACGTAAAAAAATACCATTTTTTCAAAACTTCTAAGTTTGGCTCTAATCCCCCCCCCCGTCCAATTCATTGGCACGGGTTTTGGCTTTTTTAAAATATTTGGTATTAACATGTCTTAGAGAATCACGCGGAATAAAAAGAAAAAAGTTATCGCTCTTTTTTCTATTTTTTGGAAGATATTTACAGAATTGTGTTTGAAAATGATAAAAATGTTGGATTTGGAACTTTTTCAGAATGATAAAGCAAAAATACAACATTTCATCATTTCGGATAGCAAAAAACATGAAATAATTTGCTTTGCTTTATACATGATATTGTACCCCTCAAAAAGCCAAAAAATTTAAATCAGGAGAGGGAGAGTGTTTGGATACAGAACCCTTTCCATCGAGTTTAAAAAAAAAAAAACATTAAAATACTAATTTTTCGACCTCCGACTTTCAAAATTTTAAGACAAATGCTTCGATCGTAAAACTATATTCTGCTGCAAAAAATAAAAAAACTGAAAATTTGAATTGAAAGTTGCTTAATTTGCAAATGGGTTAGTTCTGTCTGGGAGTGTGTGAGCCATCATCCTGATATGCATCGAAAAACTCAACTCTCCCATGAATCAGTTTTTATACTTTTTTTTTTTAGCCTAATTAATTAGTAAAATTTACAGTTTTATTTAGAATTTTCGTCATGGAACGGCAGTAAAACTAAAATTTCTACGTCCCTAGTTTTGGTTAAACAGCGTCATTAATCTGATTAAACTGATTATTTTTAAGGATGATGATGAAATTGGATGTTAACGTGAAATCATAATTATTTTAGTCTGTAATCGTGTGAGTGTAAGGAAAATTTCTGAATCGTGGATCTGGTATTGAGTGCCTAAATTTATCTGAAAAATTAATCAGAAATACATTTTGATTTTTTTTTCGTTATTATGTACACGTCGTTTATGGTGAAAATTTCCTATTTCTTCAATTTTTACGATCATAATACCATCTCCGACTGAAACTTCACTTCCTATAGGCGATAATTTAAGCACGTGTAAATTTTTTAACCAATTACAAATTTAATTAAATTGACTTTTGCATATTTTCAAATCGAACCATAGGTTCATGCTTTATGAAGTGCTATGTCAGGTTTAGCCTAACCTAGAAAAATTTTGTCAATAGATCGAATTAAAATTTGTACCTGTGCATCGTAAAATTTTTTTTATCGATGTACTTAGTTTCAAATTGTATGCGACATTTCTCCAATATTATGCCCCGTGATACATTTATACTTTGATGATAGCCAATGCTGCCTACACCCTACATCAGCCTCGCAATCCATCCAACCAATGTGAAATTTTCAAGAAGGCTTATTTTTTCTCTTAAACACGTGTAGGTGCGTTGATGTTTAACGTGAAGGTATTTCTAAAACCGATATTAGCCATCAGTTCGTAGAAACCATTACGAAATAATTAATATACATAGGTATTTTTCATGATCGATTATTTTGTTCCGAGTATAGCTTGTATATCACATGCACTTCGCCATCATCGATAATTGATTAAACATACCATAATTACACATCGACTTGGTACTAGGTAGGCAGATTGGTAGGTAGATGAAAACAGATAACTACAGCCAATAGTGATTAATTCGCGTTAAATCGTGACGTGAATGTAAATTCGAGCTTAGGTACACGTTTTTGTTGATGATTTTGATGTGAAAGTGTGTTTGTCAACTTTGTTACGCTTGTGACAGCAACATAAGCACAACATTTCGTGAGATGACTAACAGGAAACAATGACATATGAATCTTATCATTGCTACGTTATCAAAATTTTATCTCGTTTTCATATACGTATTAACATAGGTAATATTAATTACTTCGCAAAAATAAAGGCATTAGTGAAATTTACTAGTCCAAATTTTGCAGATGTAATTTTTAGATAAATTATTTTTAGTCATTAGTCTGCTGTACGATCACAAATATAGATTGGCGAGTAGAAAAAAAAAACACTTCATCGTTGTACGTTAAAAATCACCATTTTAAAATGCGATTTATATTTCAAAAATTCGTTGAAAATATCAAATATCGAACTTAGGTATATGAAAATTAATACATTCTAAAAATATTAGTAATCGAGACGAACAAAAAAGATTATACGGACCAATTCAGTACGTTACACCTGGAATGAGATAAGAATATGTGAAAAATTTTTAAATTTCAAAAATTCTCAAAAAATCAAATATCGAATTAATATGAAAATTGAAGCATTTTAAGAATAGAAGTCACCAAGGCGAACAAAAAAGATTATTCAGACTACCTTCGTAAGTTGCATCCTAAATGAGATATAAATTTTTGAAAATTAAGGTACCTCAAAAAATTAGTACTTTTATGCAACGTAGATCTGCTTTTTTCAAAAATTCATATCTCATTTTGTATGCAACTTACGAAATTGATCTATATAACCTTTTTTGTTCACCTTGGTCACAACAATACGCACGATGCTTTAATTTTTGTACTGACTCAATTTTTAATTTTTTGAGAATTTTTGAAATTTTTTCACTCTGAAATTTCTAATTTTTTTTTAATATTCATATACCATTCCAAGCGCAGTATACAAAATTGCTCCTTGGTCCATGTAACCTTTTTTGTTCATCTTGGTCATCATAATTTTTAGGCTGTATAAATTTTCGTTTCAGCTCAGTATTTGTGACTTGTGATAAGAAAACCAGATTAAGATTCGAAACTCGAATTTTACAAAGTATCCGTTTAAAATTTCAAGATATCGTTTTTTCAACAAATTTTCCTGTATCGAGGAAAAATTTTGCATTAAACAAGTCGGCATCTAGTACTACATTTTCCATTGAAATGTTTTCTTCTCGATGAAACAATGTTACCACTTACCACCACCAAAAATAAAAAAATGAATCTTCCACATTTTTTCCTTCATTTTTTGAAGAAAAAACGCAGTAAATGCTGAAATTTAGTATATAGATGTTATTGATGACCTTTTTCCTGATTTGTCATTTTTTTTTCTGTGCTGTGCACTCAAAACGAATCCTTCACGAACCATTTTATTGTGGTGGGGATATCAGTATGGCGAGGACTGTCCATTTTCTTCGAAAACAGGTTTTCGATTTTTTGAATCTTTACTTGGAGGTTGTATTTGATTTTTTACGTGTTTTTGAAATTTTAAAATTTCCAAATTTGGCAGCACTGTGACTTCAAAACCATTAGCTTTTATCTGGCAAATGGTATATGTTTTATTACTCAACTTATTAACTCCTGGTATTTCTAACCAGTTGGATGTAAAATTAATCTGAAAAGACTTGATTCGTGATGTGGTTCTCTTAAACTTTCAAACAAAATTGTTGCTTACTATTCAGCTGTCTGTATCTTTCAATAATTGAACTTGCACGTTCATCTGATTCGCGCTCTTTTGATATTTATAATTTAAAAAAAAAAAACACAGTTTTTAATTTTTGATCGAAGAAATGTCTCGTACCTAAAAAGTCAGACTTTAGAATCAATCTTTGCAGTGATAATGTAGAACCTTAATTGTTCCAAATCATTTAGCTCGGAACATTCATTTCTTTCATTACGTCTTGAACTTGAAATCACTTTTCATTTCAATGACCTTTACGATACGTTTCCAAACAGTTGGCTATCGAAGTATTGAAAATCATCAGGTTAAATAAGTTGCCTATACATACTCCTAAATATAAAAAATAAAGGCAAATGGTTCTTCAGTCTTCACGAACCTATAAATCATTTATACATTCTTTTTCTATTATTAGCCCCTTTGAAATCTTCATAGGACACTATGTAAAAAAAAGAGCATCGCGATGCTTCGCTGTTTGAGTCTGATTTTCGTAAAGCAACAAACATATGCGATTTGTTCAATCGAGGTATCAAAAAAAAGAAAGCACTGAGATGTTTCTTCTCGAACAGTTGTAGAGTTTCTAGTACAGGCAAATATTGGACTGAATAGCCGAACTTCTCAAAAGGTACATATAAGACCGCTGCTAAATGAACATACCAAATTTCAACTTCGTAGCTCAATTTGGAGACGAGATATGCATGCCACAAACTTGACAAATCGTACTAAAGAACAGCATTTTCCACGATGTGAGGGGATACAATCGCGCTGAAAAGTTGAAACCTCCGAAGGGCACATTTAGGACCGTTACTACATCTGCATACCAAATTTCAATTCTCTAGCTCAATTTGGAGGCGAGCTAAGGGAGAAAAAGCCCTGTTTCGAGGTCAAAACGAGGAAAAACCTTGGTATCTCCCCTTCTAATTGACCTAGGAAGCTGATTTTTGGATATTTTACACAACATTGGATTCGCTATCGATTGGCTCAAAAAGGAACATTTTTTGCAATTTTAGCCTTTCAGCACCCCCTCCCCCAAATTTGGGCACAGCTGAATTTTGACCCAAGGTCATCTTCGCTTGCAGATATCAAATCGGTCGCTAATGCAAGCCCATTGCCCAAATTTAATCGATTTCGGTCGATATCGAGTCGAGTAAATGATTTTCAGTTTCGACGAGGTAGGTGCGAATAAAAAAATGAAAAAAAAATAAACATAAAAAGTGGCCCAAAATGGTCTCGATCGTCTTCTAGAACCTCGCCAAAAGGAACGAATAACACTTGAAAATTATTTTACCAACTGAGAAAATCCATTAGAAATTATACGGCTGATGATATTCTACTCGCATTTACCCACTTTCCCGCACCAATTAACCTTTAATTAATCCGATTAAATACCAAACAACGTCACGTGACTTAATTAAAAAAAATTAACAATTAAAAATTCGGTGTAAATTTTGAAATAATTATCCGACCTAATAACGCGTTAATACTCGATCCTTATGTTGAATTAGCTGGCGCTGTTCGTCACTTCACACAGCAAACTCCGCATCTCGTAAGGCAACACCATAAATACGCCGAAAAGGTAAAGGGCGCCGAAGCTAAATCGAAGGGGAAAGTTTCTCATAACCCTTGTCACGCGGTCGCATTTAAAATTCGTACGATCTACGTTAATTACGAATCGTACTTATATGCATTATACGACGAAAAAACGTACACCAACAGCACATCGAGTGTGTGTGTTTATTCGTGTCCTT
Organism: Ferrisia virgata; assembly: GCA_900060175.1. NCBI lineage: Eukaryota > Metazoa > Arthropoda > Insecta > Hemiptera > Pseudococcidae > Ferrisia > Ferrisia virgata. The sequence continues at coordinate 14,452 of FIZR01022914.1, forward strand.
ACCAAGAAGGGAAGAGACTACGAAAAGAAGAAGATGAAGGGAGTAAAGAAAGAAAAAAAAAAACGTCTTAAAAATTTTATTAGCCTAACAAAAAGGTTAGTTTTCTTAATAGCTTCGCATGTCGACAATTATTTAAATGAGTTTTAATAACGTGTTTACGGACAAATTACTACGCACAGAACGGTTAACGCGAAAGGTTAACAGATAGGTCTTGAGAACTTTGAGGTCTTCTTTTCCTGATGATGACATACTTCTTCGCAGATACTACTATACTGTACTGCTGTCGCGTATACCGAGAAAAAAAAAAAGAAAAGGTCAATTATCTCGGTATTTTTCGTATTCTTCTTCTCTCCTCTCCCCCTCCCCCCTCCCGCTCCCTCTCAGTCTCTAATCAAACCGTATATACGAATACGAATTACGTGTACGTACGATGACAAAAATACCGTTTGTCGTCGGTCGTCGGTCGTCGGTCGTCGGTGATACCTGCGCAATGAACAAAGAAGCCTTGGTTGGGTGAAAAACTGCCATTTTCAACGATGAAAAATCGTAGAAAAAGCTCGTCTTTTTTTTTTTATTTTTCACTCGTTGCACGGTCCACCTAACTCAGAAGCGAGCATTGTAAAGTGCAAAACGGCGTAAAATTCCGGTGTTTATAAACATATGACAGTTAAACATGTAAAGTGACAGATGTTACAGAGAACTGAAGCGTTAATATACTTCAGTCATTAGCGCGATATAAATTAAATAAAAATGCGACCATACTATGTTCGTAAAGAGTTATGGACACCGTGAAATATATACAAGTAAGATGCCATTATAAATATAGGCCCTCTGCTTCTCTATATCTACAGTTTGTTAGTATATGTTGTGTACCTTATACTCGGTGTATATGGTACATAGACAACGGTGAGATAGTCGACTACACACGAAACGGTGAAAAAATAAAGAAAAAATAGAAATAAAAAGAATAATGTAATTTATGATCATCGTTATCGCCCTCTCAGTTGCTGTAGATCGTCCAATGATATGCGTTCTGTTGTAATATGTATTTATGCTGTTGACGATAACGGTGACGTAGAAGAAAGGTTATTTTTATTTATAAGCCAAAAATATATTGCCAAATTTACGTAGCTACCTATTAGGTAGGTAGATAAGGGTTAAAATTTCAAGCGTGAATCGAAGAAAAAAATTCATACCTAAAATTTTAACCATTTTCTTGCAGAACACATTTAGAAAAGACGCCAGATGCCATAAAAAAATTGTACAGCTTCCTATCTCGTAGAGAGAATTCTTTCATAGCTAACAGAGGAAGTACCCCAAGTATTACAAGCTCAATGAAAAAAATTTTTTACAGGTGTGTAGTGCATTCAGAATTACCCCAAAATCAACATTTCATCCCCTAAGCTCCATCTGGGAGGAATTATTGGAGGCGAGGGGGGCTGGAATACTGAAAAATCAACAAATAGGACTGCGAAATTAATGAAAAATGAAATAACTCCGAGTTCGTATTGCGCTTAGGAGCTAATTTTTCCCAGTGAGGCGGGGGGGGGGGTGAGTCGCCCGGATCCGCGTGTAGCACCTCGAAGGGTGTATTTTCTAGCCATCCAAAATGTATCGAGAGAAATAGAAAAAGTGAAATAACTCTTATTTCATTCGGCGCTTAGAAGCTAATTTTTTCACCACATACTATACTCAACATGGGCCACCTAGTCTGAAATATATGCTGAAATACGCTGAAATACCTATGGAAAAAGTGAAGTAACTCGATGCATTATGCTTGGATAAATACGCGATGGAAAAAATAATTTTTTACCTGACCAGATGGCCGTTTGGAGCGCCACAATACAATAATTAGTCAACTACGCTGCTGCTATTTTCCCAACTCCATAAATTTCAGCATGAAAGTGGTACTCGTAAAATTAGAACCGAGTTGTGACTTATTAGATGTCACTCGGACAAAAATTCATCCCTCGAGGTGTTACCCGCGGATTCGGGCGACTACCCCTCCCCTAGGTGGCCCATGTCCAGTATAGTATATGGTGAAAAAATTAGCCCCTAAGCGCAGTATGAACTCGAGCTATTTCACTTTTTCTTTTTTTCTCGGTACATTTCGGATGGCTAAAAATACACCCCTCGAGGTGTTACACGAGGATCCAAGCTACTCCCTCCCCCTCACTAAGTGGCCCATGTGGTGAAAAAATTAGCTCTAAGCACGGTACGAACTCGAATTATTTCATTTTTCATTAATTTCGCAGTCCTATTTGTTGATTTTTCAATATTCTACCCCCCTCCCCCACTCTCCAGATTGAGCTTAAAGGCTGAAATTTTAATTTTAGGGTAATTTTGAATGCACTACACATCTGTAAAAAAAAATTTTGCATTAGGCTTGTTGCACTTGGAGTACTTCCCTTGTTTAAGACTTACTTGACTCTGCAGCAAACTTAGAGTACGACGCTAACAAGGTGCAATATTTATAGTCTTTTAAGACTTTTTTCAACTTTGTAAGAAAATTATGCATTTTTCAAAGAAATATTATATGATTAAAATTGTAGAGCAGAAAATTTGCCATCGATATCACCACAGATTAACCTATAATGTTGAATATTTACCGTTCCTTTTTTCGACGTTTTTTGATCCCAAGTGATAAAAACGTGGGATCCGGATTCTAGATGGCGCTGCAACAAAACTACCCCTCTTACTTATCATAATATAAGTATCCACATGTGCCTTTCTTTGGGTCATTGCGAGTATTGCCTTTGATTGTGATCGAACTAAGGGTAACAGGTTCATGAATAAACCTATATTGTGTAGCGAAGAAAAAAGGGGAGAGCAAACCGTAGTAGTTGACGTAATCTCTACAGACATAAGATATGGGGAAGGGATACGAAACATAATTTCATTCTACCTCTATTGATTGATTATTTTAATGAACATTTAAGTGCATATCTCGTATTATATTTCCCTGTGAGAATTTTTTCTTCATTGCAATTGCTTCATTGGTATCGTGTATAAATTGAGTAATTTTTATAATAAATAAAATTTCATTTATGGGTTTCGAATTTTTTATTCGTGTATTATTTTAATTGAAATACTGCAATTTGTATTGCCATGTGATAAAGGTGGTTGAAATTTTTTTGTAAATTAAATATAAATTGAAGCCTGAATGAAAGAAGGTGAAATTGCAAACTCTAAAAGCCAAATTTTAATATTAATGTACCTGTTGAAATGGATTTTTACGCCGAATAAAAACTGTTTGAAGGGAAGATAGTTGAATTCAACTCCTCGCACACTTTATTTACGCATCTTGTAGTTCAAGCATTAAACATGTGTGCTTGGGTAAATGGCCATATTAGCTGAGCTCACCTAAAAAAAAAAAGATTTTGAAAAGTGAAACAAGAAATCTGACCTGCTGTACAAAATACAATGTGCCTGTAAACGCACAAATCGTAACGAGAATGAGTTTTGTAAAGAAAGAAATAAAAGAAAAAAACCTTTGCCTTGACTTGATACTGATAAACGGGTTCAAACCGTCTCGTCCGATCATGTTGCTCGAAAACCATTTTTACAATGAATTCCGATCGCATCCCTACCTATCTGTTCATTGGTTAGTTAACATTTTGGAGTGGTGAGTCCTTCCATTTTACCGAGCTATCTATAGCATAGATTAATCTACGATAACACTAATTAAAAATACATTTTGGTCAAGTTGCAGCTGAGAAAATCGCTATAAAAATGTACTTTGAATGGTAAATTTTTACATTTTCGATATTTTGGAAAATTTAATCACTGTATTAACTTAACTTAAATGGAGAAAAGCATAACTGAAAAAATAGGGGTGAATCAGTTCCTTATTGGCATTTTCAAATTGCCTAGTACAGGTTGGTCCGTATGGTCTGAAAACTCGCTGGTAAAAATTTTAATTAACCTAGTCCCTAGCTCCCTACCTCTTCCTTAGTCGATAAGATCCTAAATATTTTTAAAACTTGAGCATTTCCAAATTTAAAAATCAAATATCTGCACTTTGTTTCGAATATGGAATTACGAAAAAAATCTATATTATTTAGCAAAGCCATATTCATAACATATATTTTTTTCTGATTTTTTTTTGAAGCTGGAAGACCTTTAAAAATATGTAAAAACATCTATATTATTTATTTTGCCAGATTAAAATAGTCATTTTCATCCCATAAATCATGTGCTATTCGACTTATTTACGTTCCATTGTCGTCCTTTTTTACTCGAAAGCTCTCCTACGATAACATGATACAATCGGCCCTCCCCCCCCCCAGTGTTGGTTTCGGTCTAAAACCATCTCAAAAATTTTTTGGCCTGTTCCCTCCACTTTGACCCGAGTACCATGGCCGTATATGCCCAAAATTCATTATTTTTCCATCTTCGAGAAGGAGACCGGGGGGGGGGGGAGAATCCAAAGATTTTGGAATTTTTACATATAGTAAAATACCAGGTATGCGTATAAGTGAGAAATTTTTCATTTTTTTGTATATTTAGAGAAGTGCAGAGAGGGGGGGGGTCAAAAATTTTGAGACGCAAGCCATGATTGGAATTTTTTTTTAATTTATTCATTCCCTCAAATATAACATATATTTTTTCTGATGCTGAAAGGGGTGGGGGTGGGGGGATATAACATGCTGCAAAAAATTAAAAACTGATAGAAAACGCTTTTTTATTGTTTTTTTCTGCCACTTTCAGACCTTCAAGGTCAATACGAGAGTAAAAAGTAAAATTTTGCGTAAGCCATGTCGAAATACGTGAAAGTTGGAATTTTCAATTATCGAACTCCAAACGTGTAATAAAATGGGTTACTGAGTTGTTAAATTTAATGTAAGGCAACTTTTCAGCGAGTATTCATTTTTTCCCACGGATTGCGCGTGGAAATGAACTACATTCTTACGCGCAACTCGGTGAATTTTTTTTAATCATATAAAAACGAATAAATTCGAGTAGAAGGGTAACAATTGAACGTAAACAAGCTCAATAAAACATATTTTAAGGGGGAGGGAAATATCTTGAGTAAAAATTACTATTTTAATGAGGCAAAATTAACAAAAAAATATGGCTTTTTACATTTTTAAAAGTCTTTCAGTACCAAAAAAATTCTAAAAAAAATATAAGATGTATCTTTTTTTTTTTGTTATTCCAAGTCTGAAATAACATGTAGATAATACTTATCCCCAGTTACCATAAGAATTATCAAAATTGTGGGTACATTTTCTTTCGTTGAATCCACCCTATTAAATACCGTTACTTTGTTTTTGTAAACGAAGAATAATCAAAACCCATTTCTAAAAAACGCATCCTTCGATGGATTTTCAATTTACATTAAGCCTACCAACAATTGACGACCGTTGGCGAATATTTTTTAATCAAATCATGGAACATCGATCGTGGTAAATATAGGTGATTTTTAACGATGAAAATATTCTCGTTAAATAATAATTCGAGTTCACTTTCTAAACTATAAAAATTATCTTTTAGCCAAAATAAACTTGCCAAATCGGCATCCTCTATCAAAAACATCATCAACTAGTTTAAATTTTTTAAATTTTCAGCTCACCTATGCTGTGCCTTTTTAATCCATCTTAATACGTAAACAGAGCATATAATGCACCTAATATTTGTACTTATATAGGTGAATCTAACCTACGTGATATTAAATTTAAATACGTGTAGTAGCGTAAGTGGTCAGCGATATATATTAAGAAAAAAAATACATATATATATAGTTAGATAGGCCAATTAACCCTGTCAAGCAAAGTATATGGATTATTCTTGTACACGCGTACGAGTATTAACATACTACCTTGTGTTACACATTCAGAAACTATATGGTAAAAAATTACCGCCACGCTGCTCGGCCCAAATTAATCGTGTATATTTTTTGCGTGCATCTCAGTAGCGTGGAAAGTGGCCAAATTATACAATAGAAATTTTTCATCTCTGGAAGTACATCGAGATGACAAATTATTTCGAAAATGAGGTCAATATAGTATACTCGTACGAGCTTATATAAGAAGCACGTAGGCTTGCGAAGATGTACTGGTACACGACGCGTGCGATATGGTGTTTTTTCAATGAAAATCGCGAGCCCGATGATCGGCCAGAGGTAGGGCAACGTCACTGACGAACTGAGGACACGTAAAGATGAATTTGTTGGGCCATGTTTGCGGATAAATTGCTTCGAAAATGTGAAACTATCGTGGGTGGTATGTTTTAATACACGTTCCGTTGATAAGCTTATCCATCGCTTGATACTGACAAATATATCAGCTAATATAATGTGGATGCTGTGACGACTGTACCAGCGAAAGTAAATTTCACCATGTTATTGGTGATGGTTGGTAATGTGACGTGTGTCTTGATAACTAGCTTTAGCGAATGTCGTGTAAAAAAAAAAAAAAAAAATACCTACGTGAAGTGTGTGCTCGTTATAATACAAATATAAAATACTCGTGTACTTTGCACCTAACTCGAATTATAAACTATAAATATGTATGCGTATATCTAGATCTGCTTTAAAAGTTAATTTAATTATAACAAATGGTTGAAGGTTAGAGGAAAATATATTTAAAAATATCTACGGTGAGAATAGCTACAGAATTACACACCATTTTGTAAATCGTATCGTTCATTTAACCAGGTATATACTGCGTATAAAATTTGTCTACATATTTATCATCTGGGCAGATGATTGATAATTCCAACGTTATACGATGTTTTTACATTTTGTTTATTTTTTTTTTTTTTTAATCAACATCAAACAGTTTCTAACATTTTTTTCTGTACCTATTTATTTCCAAAAAAAACAAAACGAATTAAACTTTGTACTTACAACAAGCGAAAAGTTCAGTAACGTTTTTTCAAATGAATCTAAATTTTTTCGATTTTCAAACTTTAAAAAAAATGAAAACATATTCTATGCTCACATTTATTTGGGTACAAGAAGGTAGGGATAATTGATGATATTGTGTACCCAATAATCTCCAAGACTAACAAAAAATGAAGCTAAAAAAATTTACTCACTGTTTCTATTTCATAAATTTTTTCGTTAAAAACAGAATTAAAGAAAGGCTCATACATAGATCATAATTTTCATATACCTGTCGTTGGGCCATCATTGGGTTCTAAATTTCTCTTGTAGATGTCTGGGAAGGAGGCAAGTAGTTCATGTTACCTTCAAAAGCACAATATTTTCAAATCCCAGCAGGAAAAAAATCAAGCTTATTTAACTGGTTTACTATTTTACACTTTGGATGACAACAAAATGGGGCTAAATTTTCTCTATACAGAAAATAATTGAGGAGAGCGTCCTATCAAAATTTTTGCACGCCTTCATTTTCTGGAGGGGGAGGGGGAGGGTCATATCTTGGTATTAACAGGCCTAGTTTGACCCGAGCGAAACAAGTGCGAAAAAAATTTGCGTAAAAGTAAATATGAAAGGTTTGGAAAAGTGCATTTAACAACATTTTTGGCCTCCAAAAAATAACATTTCACTATTTTTAGTCGTACGAAGTATAACTCATTAAATTTTCTCTAGAAAAGTGGGGGAGGGGGGTTGGGCCTCCTCGTATTTTCCCCCTGCATCTTTTTTCCCTTGCTTTTATCGTCCCTTAACCCGGTTTTTTTATTCTAAGCTGTGACTCTTCTCTGAATCGTCCTAAAATAAAAATTTTCAAAAAATCAATTAGTTTCAATTTTTCAATTTATACCGATAATACAGGGGGAGAGGGGAGTGTTTGGAACAAAACCTTCGCCAGAGCGATTTTTTTACTCGGAAAAAAATCGTAAAATTAAGTATTTTTTTTTTAATTTCAACAATACGTTGAAATACCCTAAAATACCTACTAATTTTCTTACTCTTTATTTTATCCACAAAATGTTGTAATTTTTTCCATCTCTTAGATTTTCAAAAAAAAATTCCAATGAACCCCCCCCCCCTCCACTCTCCTCTAATTCTAATAAATTTTACCATTGACATGTTAAAAATATTCCGCCCCAGGAACTTTTTCCACACCACCTCTTTGATTCACGTGAACGCAATGGCCTGAGCCAAACGTCACCCCCCCCCCCCCCCCACCACATTGGCCCGATATTTACTTTTATTCCCCCCCCCCACCACCACATTGGCCCGATATTACGCCACTGAAAAAAATATTCAAAACGTGAGAAAAAAAAAGAGAATAAGCCGTGAACTAAAAATTTTCTTAATTTCAAATTTCAAAAATTTTAATCATTTTTTATTGAGTGGAGAATTTTTGTTAATATTTTTAAGTTTGCCATCTTATTTTTCTTCTCTTTCCTTTACCCAATTTGACAAAATTAAATCACTGATAAAATAACTTCAACGGTGACTGTGTTTCTTCGTGAAAAAAAAACGAGTAATTATCATTTTGATGAAATAAGATTTTTAAACGACCCTCCTCCCCCCACTACTCCACTACCAGTTCGTCAACAGCACCTGCACTTATACCACACCGGACGCCTATTATTGTAATAAGAGAAGCATCAAATATGCCTTCAAAAATCCAAAATACAACCTTTCGTTAACCGGACGATAATTCTGAATTTATACGCCTTACAAAAGATAAGGAAGGGGATGATGGGATAATGGGCAAAATAAATCGAAAAAAAAATATATATATATATATATATATATAAAACGTATAAAAAATAAGATGCCACGAGAATAAATGTTCCACTAAAAAAAAAACAAACCTATAAAAGGTCAAAAAAAAATTATGTACACCTACGAGGATGAAATTTTATTCATGTATTTTTCAACTCAAATTGCAAAAATTCACCGATCTACGTGAAATATTTAATTTTTTAAGTTTTCATTTTGATTGTGTTCAATTGACTGTGCTCAGATCTGAAGAAAAAAAAAACCTAAATTAATATTAATTTGTCATTTTCTTCCTGACCAGGAATTAAATATTTTTCAAACGAAAATATTAAAATGATAAGATATGAAAATTTCATATTTTAACGAAATATTAATAACACCCATATTCGGCCAGTTGTACATATAAAAATTTCATCCCATCATCAGCACAGCAGCATAATTCTAATATCGTGAAAATGGTGAAAAAAAAATATATACATATGCATAAATCACGTAGTATTTTATTTTTCAACCTATTGGCTTATATAATGGTCACCTGTACTTGGTACAACCCTTTTTACCTGTGTAAATGTTCGAGCATTGGTCGATCCGTGCGTACGGATAATTACAGGTGGAACCAATGGCAAAATACGAGCGAACAGGTAAAAGAGTAGTTCACGGGGACAGGTGTGTCGGCCAATAGGATTCAAGGTGCGTTTGACTGTTTGCGCTTTGCCGACGAGCACAGGTAAAATGCACGCCCATGTAAACGTAAGGTAAAAACGCGCATACTCCATAATTCTTCTTACAAAACTTGACGCGAATACGACGAATGGTTGGTAGGTATTTAGGAAACCACTCCCTGTAAACACCTGCCTTAATGGTATACCTGCCTTGCTTGTTTTGTGTGGTGTATATGTATGTATGTGTACCGAGTTAGTGTACGTCTTTTTTCGCGCAACTCTTTACTTACCATTTTAGGTAGCTAGGTAGGTAGGTGCGATACCTATACCTATGTATATAGCAAAACAGACGAAATCCTTTTATGATTTTGGAATCGATTCAAAAACTTTGCTATGTACGAGTATGTAGATGATGGTGATTTATGATACAGTATGGTACATGGCAATTCTATATAGGTACTCGTATTTTGTTAACAAATCGGTTTATTACGAATTTTTGCTCGCTTTTGATAATATCTTTACATTTACGTAGTCGTATACCTATCTAACTACCGTAACTACCTACCTATCTACCTCGTTACCAAGTATTAACGTTATAAAACTGTTTAGTTTATAGAGTTTTGTGGCTTACGTGTAAGTCGTTCAATTACAATTTATAAACATCTCGTATTATCACGTGTTAATTTACGTGACTAATGAGGTACCTATTATTACAATTATAGAAAATAAAATGTAAGAAAGAAATGTTTAACGATTACGTATACCTATCTAATCGATAAGCAAGTCGAAACAAGTAACGAAGGTTTTTTTTCTCCTTCTTCTTCTTCAATATATCTTATAAAGCCTAGATTACCTAATTGTTCAAAAACCATCTTATTTATTTATTCTATTCTACTGCATGGTGATAGGTGAAGGGAGGAGGGACACCTATATCGTCCTATCCCAATAAATCGTTTTTTTTTCTTTTTTCGTCGATAAGCACGTTTCTCAAAGCTTTGTCCTTGAGGTTTGTAGAATTTCTCTTATTCATACACACGTTTGTTAGGTATTCTCCAGCCCATAACGGAAGGTTAAAAGGATCGGAAATGGGGAAAAGGTGGTAATGAAAAACGTGCTTCGATTTTTTTTTTTTTTTCTCATTCTTGTATTTATTTTATTATACGATAAAATGGCGACCCCGGGCCGAATTAACTCTTCGAATCGAAGGTGTACAGCTGTATCTATGTACGTAGAGGTGATTCGAATAATGTATACGATGTTGTGCGTCATTTGAAGACAATGTACTCGTATACCATTTTACACGTAACCTTGCGCAATTCATCGTCCTTTTTTGAAAATGTGCCCAAAAAATCCGAGTTTTTTTAATATCGTCTCGTCTGCCGAATAATTTTTCACGATTTTAAATTAATGCACTGGCTGATGCTGTAGGTAGTTTTAATTCGTAATTTTTATTCGTCAGTGCTGGGGGCTTTACGAAAATAATGCTCTTGAAAAAAATTCAATAACTTGGGTAAATTCTGTGGTGATTTTGTTTTCCAAGTGAAGACTGATTTCCTGGATGAATTAAAAAACATTCTGTGAAATTATATGGATTGCATGGTCAAGAGGGGGTTATAAAAATTCTACAAAAACCCACTCTGGGTACATCTGTTTAATCTGCATATGAAGTTTAATTGTGTCTTATGTCGAATTGAATATACTGCAGCGAGAAGAAAAACGAAAAAAAAAATACCCATAGTCTATTCCAATCGAGAAGGAGCTAAATATCGCTGATTTTTGCAACTCAAAATCCCACTTTTGAAAGGTATTTTTTTCTCCAATTTTCATTAATATTGCAACAAAAACGAGAGATGATAATGCGAATTAACAATCGCTGAAATAAAATTAAGAATTTATAATGTTTCGAATAAGTATTGGCACGGTGAAAGACAAAATTCAGCTTCATAGCTAAACATATTTAGTCCCTTCTCGATTTGAATGGAGTATAAAAATATGTTTTTGAAATTATTACAAAAATAAGGATGTTTCAAAATACGAAACGAGACTTGTTTCCATCCGCTGCACCTTTGTTCAGGGCTTCTCATTTGGCTGGGTTTTTTGCCATTTTTCCATATTTTCACTAATTTTACACTTTTATTGAGAACAACATGGTTGTTAGAAATTTTTTTCAAATGGGTTAGTTAGGTTATTACATTGATAACCGTAACATTTTGCAAGTCTTCGGTTCTTTAAATATTGTTTCCGATTTTTTAACAATTTTTTTTTAAAGTACACGAATATGCTAAAAATTGGCACATAATGACCCTATAAAGAAGTCTCGCATTCAAAAATCATCTGAAATGTTCTCTACGAGTAAAATTCGTGGTACTAAAACTGTGTATTTCTAATAAAATTTTTTTCAATTTTTTTTTTCAAATTTGAACCATTTTAAGCACCGGATTGAAATTTCTACGAAGGATAGCGTACTGTATGGAGTTTCGATTTTCAAAAATAAGTCAAAAACGACCCACCTTATTATAGGTATCTGCTTCACTAAAAGAACAAAATTCAAGTCAATCAATCAGGTTCTAGATTTGAGACGTTTTATATTTTTCAGTGGTTGGGAGTAGCGGTGGAGAAGGGGATTAAAGCAGATTTACCTGTCCCTTCGACGAAATGTATCAACTTCATGGCACGAGAAATTTTTTTGAAAAAAACCACGACGTATCTTGATTGCTACGAGTCTCATAATTTATATTAATTTGATACGTAGGCGGAGATACGTGGAAATTTAAGAAAATTTTTGTACGATTTAAAATGATGAAATGTCAGCTTTGGAGATAAGAAATTCCCTCGACTGATCATTTTTCTGATGACTCATTCTTGGTATTTCCAAAAATTTTATGTAAATTTCCGCTTTTCGGCTACCTCATGATCTCTTTTTTTTAGGAAGTGGACCTGAACCACCTCCCTCCCCCTTCCTAAACAAACAAATTTTAGTTCATCTTGACTTATGATAAACTGGTGCAGACCAGGTCAAACCCTTCTTTGAAGTTTTAAATTATAGGAAAGCCATGAGAGAAAATCCCCTTTTACCTTTTCCTTTGCGAGCCATACGTCCTTGAGTGCGTTGAATTAAAAAGTCGAAAAAATTTCCAACAGTTTTGAATCCTCGAGCCTCCCGTGCAAATAGAAGCTGGCAACTGGCCTGCTCCTTTGAACTTGACATTTTTCAATGAAAATCGATTTTACCAGCGAAATGACAGTTCACAAAAGAAGTTAACGATAAGCAAAATTGTTTGTAATAAAATTCAATTTTTAATCGTTTCTCGAGAGGTTTTGATTTTTTTTTTTAAATCAATATGAGCCTACAATTATTGGAAAAGTTGCAGAGAACTTTAATGATTCCACTGACATAAAATTAACACTTGCCTGATAAATGATGAAAGAAAATGGTAAAAAAGTATCGCATAGTGTTGCTATTTGAGCCGAATGTAGGGGTAGATTGGATAATATGAGTATATGAATATTTGAAACCACCGAACAGCACATCTAGGACCCTTACTAACTCTACATATGTCAAATTTCTACCCCCTAAATCAAAGGGGAAGATAGATAATACGTGGAACAAAATTTAAAAATAAGAAAACCCTCGCCTTTTTTCTAAGGCAAAGTGCAGACAAACTTGAATATATCCCCCCCCCCCAATGTAAGATACTGATTTTTATACATGTTACGCAACTTGCTACCAACGATTATTTTGGGTTTAAATATGTGTAATAGTTCCACGATTAAAAAAAAAATTTCGAGAGCAATTTTTTTTCGATTTTTAAAAAATTTTTGAACTTTGAGTCAGTTTTTAAAATTGTAAAAATTGAATTAGAAAATTGAAATTTTTATCACATTATTTTTAGGCCATTTCGCATCTATTGTGACCTCACCGTTTGCCCGTTTTCAAAAAAATAAAAATAAAATTCGGCTCACCTACCTCTTTACCCATATTGAAAGATAATTGAGCCCGCGTGTCTACGAACGTTGGCCGCTGGCTCTCGCCAGGCGATAGAAATATCACGCGGAGTATCACGTTAGTACGTAACGGGCCCTTTTCAAGCTCATTTTAAAGTGTTTCAATCGATTTTCGAAAAAAATATGTAATAAGCTTTTTCATTGGAAATTTGACGAGCTACATTTTTTAATTCAACTTTTCTTCTCTATTGCTTTTAGGAACAAGGTTAGGAGAAGTTATTGGTAAAAAAAAACCTGTTTTTGGGGTACAAATGGGGATATTGGGGGAGAAGCACCGGTCCGATTTTGTCCGATTTTGGATATGTTTTTTACAGGGTACTCTACTTCAATATGGCGTAAAAAATTTTGGACATTTACTTTATTTTGTCATTCTTTGCGCTAATTTGACTGGACTGAGTAACCAGATACCTGTAATTTATTTATTTTGCGCCACTCGTATAATATTAATCGAAGAGTAAACGATTCTTAGTCCATACAGGAATAAATTTAAATTCACCACGTACATTCCGAAACATTTCACTCGATACTTTCGTTGACATAATGTCAATAAAAATAGAAAATTTTTACGCGTTTCTGGCACCAAGAAATACCAAGATGTGTTGTAAAATGAATCCATGAATAATTCGTTCTGAAATAAATTGTATTATAAAATGCGTTATGTGTTTTTCAAGCAAGCGTTATCAATTTATTGGTATTACTTACTGCTTGAAATATTATTTGAGCTGTATTACAATATAAGTGAAGCGCCAAAACAGCATGCACCACTAATGAAATTGTTCTGATTATCAAAACGTAGTCGTTTTTTTCCTAAATAATATTTAAATTTGAACGTATTATAAATTTTTGAAAATAAAAATTCTACTAGATTCGATGAAAGCTATTTCAAATTTTCCATTTGATGGTATAACGTCGCAGTTCATTCCACTAAAGTCTTATTTAATGTTAGCAGATGATTTCAAAATGGGATTATTTTGGTGAAAAAGTCATTTGATATTTAATAACAAAATTTTTAATCTTTTTGGCCTTTCACGTGTTTTGGAAAAAAACGTACCTATTATACCATCCACATGGAAGGTTAGAATTTGCAATTAAAATATTTACTCGGTGCATAATTCACCAACCTGCAAAAATACAAAAATGAATAAAATGGTTGAACAAGTGTACCACGTATACATCATGTTGAAAGGTTTCTTCAAGAAAGTTATGGTCTCCAGTATATACCTGTGGAAAGAAAAAATATCCGTTATGAAGAAATATGATGCCAGTCTGATGTACCTACTCTGCACACTAATCATGGCAATTGGCTGAATAATTTTAAGAATATTTTACCTGTGAATAAACTGTTGATATTTGATCATTTTGACGAGCTCGTCATTGGTAGATTTCATAAAGTTTAGTCGTCTCATTGTTCTATCGGAATCTGGCAGAATATAATTCTCGCAAATATACGTATACCGAGTGATGCATAATTTTTCCAGTATCATATGCTTTTTTACTTGAGTCATAATCGCGTTTTCGAGTAAATAATGAATTTCTTTGATATGCACTTCTATATTGGTAACTGCGTAGATAATAAATATAGTAAAAGCAAGGTACCCTACCATGCACGAAAAATTAATCAACATTTCAAAAAATCTCTTGGTAAGATGCTGCTGTAAAGTCTCGGTTTTCCAGAACGCGTAAAAATACGGAATGAACTGTAAATTCGGATGATCGAAAGTAATTCCTGGTTTTGTTATGAAATAAAAATAAGGACTATATAAACAATAAGTAAGCGACAAAAATAAACAAATAAATTCAACAGCATAATTTCGTTCCATTTGTTTTTCTGCTTTTTTAGATATTTGTCTATCGATAAAACTAGGCCAATCCGAATACGTAGATAAAATTTTACTCGTAATTCGTTGCAGTAATTGTTGGTAAATTTTTGCTGAAATTTTCAAACCAATACCAAAACCAGTACAGAATAATATTGCTAATATTGTCGTTAAATAAGTCATCTCGCGAGTTTGAGTTAGAGCAAATAACACTCCACCAATTAATAGAATATCGCCGACTATTATCGCTATTTGAATGATATAAATATACGAGTACTTTTGGCTTTCATATATTAACGAAGCAAATTTGAAACTTTTAATTATGAAATTCAAAAACATAATTATTTGTTTTATACTTATTAATTTCACGAATACACCTGGTGGAAAAACAAAAACAAATTTCTAATGTAGTTATAATTTCGGCATGTAGATACGAGTACATATGTGCTAATGAGTGAAATTAAATAAATTACCTTTATTTTCATTTCAAGTTATATTTTAATAACTATTTATGGTTGGATTTTTCGCACCAACACCGAACAAATAAATCGTCATTTGTAAAGAAAAATTAATTTGTAGACTTAATTTTTGCACAGCTTTCCTTTCAAGAATTAAAAGGTATGGTGCACGTTCGTGTTGTAGAAATTGTGCAATGAATTTATTACCTATCAGTGGCGAGTGTTGTTGATATAGAATGTCAACAGTGTGAATCATTAAGTATTTAAAAATGAGCTCGATTATTGAAAACCTAGTAATTAATTTTACTTTATTTTTGATTTTGTTTTTGGTAGACGTCTGTAAATAATACAACACTAAACCATACTTCTTGTATTTAAAGTAATTATACTACGTGGGTAATTAGCTATTCAAGACGTCAGAAAATATTCCATGGAAATATTTATAGGAGTTATTTTTATCCAAAATCGCTTATTTGTATCGTATTGGCAACTTACTGAATAAGCTTTATAATAATACAGCGTGTTGCAGAATAAGTGATCGGTGCATTTTATTATTTATCGGTTCGAGATGGCAAAATAATTTAAACTGTCTTATATATCTCATAATTGGTGCCAAAAAAAATTTTTCGGCGGCGTATGTATCAGAATGTCCAAAAGTACACGAAACGTATTTCTTGTCAAAAAAAATCAAACGAAAAAGGATGTTATAATTTGGTATTTTAATAGTATACATTAAAATAGGTTTTCTGAATTTTTTAATTTTAAAACTGGTTCAATGGTTTGCAAACAGTTATAAAAAATTTTCAGAAAATTGAAGCTATCAAAAAAATTTCCAAATGAAATTTTTAGAGCATTGAACGCTAATTATTTTTTATCCTATTACTTTTTCTTTGGCTAGCATGAGGAAGGAGTTATCGTTTGGTGAAGTGAGAAATATTGCTTGATTTTCTTGATATGTGTCAGATAGTTTTAACATATGACACACCCTTTCCTTTCAAACGATTGCGTTTGATTTTCTAAAGTAGCAAAGATTTTTCGTTAGGATTACTCCAATCTGATCCCGTTTCCTGGCTTCAAACAAAAAGTTTCTCTATTGTTTTTTTTTTTTTTTACTTTTTATTTATACTGGGCGTGTGTAATTTTCAAGACTATTAGGCCCAGTGGAGAGGGGATCTAAATCTGATTTGTGAAGTCGGGTGATAATTATTTCTTCTGAATGATTTAGATGGGATAAGTGTTTCCATGGTTTTATAGTTTTTTTGTGTTGAAAAAGTTTGTTTTGTGTTTTTTGGGATCACAAATTTTGCCAGTTTTCGAGTTCGATGTTGTCTAATAAAATTTTTATATCTTTTATTGATGTTAGATTAAATGTGGAAGGAACCGTGGCAGATTTAGCTTGTTGGTCAATTTCTTCGTTTCCATTTATGCCTATATGGCTAGATATAGACAAGGAAGAGACTTATACAACCATTTGTTTTCTCTGCTTTCCTATATGGCGCGGAAACATAGACATTGAAGGCGGATGATAAAAGAAGAATCGACGCCTTTGAGTGAGATGTAAGTCTGGCGAAGGATGGTGAAGATACCCTGGACAGCACGATGAACCAACAACTCAATCGTCAACGAAATACAGGAGCCAGTCGGGTTAAGTATTTTATGTGAGAGAGACGCTTTCTAGGGTATTTCGGTCATGTGACCAGAAGAGAAGTCAGAAATTTCGAAAGAGACATTCTCCTTGGTAAGGCCCCTGGAAAAAGAGGGAGAGGAAGATCTCCGACCAGGTAGTCTGACATCATCAAAGTACGAATGGGCTCTATGGTAAGAGCTGCTTCACAGGCACTGAATCGTGATAGATGGCGCGCTCTTTTAGGTGCAATACGGTCGTAAGCGACGAAGACCTACTGATGATGATGATTATTTTTATCGAATACATCGAAGCGATAAATGAACATAGCTGGCGCTATCTATCATAGGAGGGATGATATTACTTCCTGAAAGTCGAACAACCCTTTACTTCTTGAAGGTATAACCCCTCTCTAGTGCTAGCTTTAGAAAAATTTGTAGAACGAATAATAATCAGAGCATGAAGTTCTACAACTTTTTTTTTTTAATTTTTTTGTGGCTTCAATTTTTGGGGGAGTTTTTAATAACCAGTTGCAAACTATTGAACCGGAATACCAAAACAGAAACATTCCGTTTCCGTTCGACTTTCTTTGAGAGGAAAACATATTTTGTATATTATTATAGGTCATTGTGTTTTTGCACCAAAAATTTTTTTAACCCTACACACAATATTGTTTATAATGGAAGGTATCGATCACCTATTTTGAAACATATTGGGTCAAAATTCAGTCACATTCAAAATTTAGAAACAGCATGCTAAGAGGCAAAAAAGCTAAACGATACAATTGACCATATCCAATAATCAACCTCTAACGTCTATTAGGAAGGGAGATGTGAGAGTTGCTCCCCTGTTTGACATTGAAAACAAGCCCCCTCCTCGCACAATTCCATCCTAATTTTAACAAGTGGACTGAAATTTGGCATCTAGATTCTGTAAATGGCGTTGATGTACTCATAGTTGCTAAAATATTCAAGCGTATGAGTAAATATTTTACCTGTTTAGCTGAGCTCGTAATTTGAGACGAAAATTTTTTCCATTAAATATTTTTTATAAGATTCAATATAGGTAACGTAAAATAATTTCTACACAACTTATAAGACATAAAATCTGATTATGCAACAAAAACTTACAAAAATTTTTGATAAAATTGTGTCTAAATAATAATAAGTACTAAGGTGGGTCGTTTTTGACTTTTTTTTGAAAATAGAAACAAAACCAGGCACAATAGTTGAGAAGTGGGGTCAAAAGAACCTGGTAAAATCGTAGCCTCATATCGCTTGTAGAAATTTTAATCCCGGTCTAAAACTGTTCAAGATTTGATAAAAATTAAAATAACAATTTTAAAATAATTTTATTAGAAATAGTTCCAGTATGGCTATTTTTACCCAAAAGTATCATTTGAAACGATTTTTGAATGTGAACCATCTTTATAAGGTCATATATAATGTGTCAATTTTTAGGATATTCGTGTATTTAAAAAAGAAAATATTAAAAAAATCGGGGGGAAAATGTAGAAAATTGGCTACTTTTACTTATAAAATGGGAAAATTATCAAAATAATAACCCAACTTGCACATTTTAGGAAATTTCTAACAACTATCTTATTCCCAATACGAGTGTGAAGTTGGTGAAAATATGGAAAAATGACGAAAAAACAACCAAACGAGAACCCCTGAACAGAGGAACAGAAGATAGAAAATCGTCTCTAATTGGCTAGGAAGATTATAGTATTAATAATGTTTTCTTTTTACGAGTACCCAACTATTTAAATTTTTTTTAGATTTTTTAACAATTTTTTTTTTTAAATACACAAAAATACCAAAAATTAGCGCACATTTTATACGGCGCTATAAAGATGATTTACATTAAAAAATCGCCTCAAATGATCTTTCTGGGTAAAACTAGTCGTACTAAAACTATAACCAATAATTTTTTTAGAAATTTTTTTTTGAATCGAATTTTTTTCAGATTTTTAGCCGTTTTAGAGTCGGATTGAAATTTCTACAAAATTTTTACCAAATTCTTTTGACCCCATTCCACAAATATTGTGCCCTCTTACGTTTCGATTTTTGAAAAAAAGTCAAAAACGACCTACCCCTCGCCCCTGTCAAGTACCCAGTGAAATACTAATTATTTATACCTTACTATCACAATATTCATCACAGAGTAAACAATTCGCACAGCGAATATGAAAAGGTTTAAATTCACCGCATACATTCCAAAACATTTCACTTCGTATTTTCTTTGACATAACGTGAAAATTATTAATAAATTTTTACGCGATTTTGGTAACAAATAATACCATGATGTGTTGTAAAATGAATCGCCCATTTTTTCATTCTGTAAAAAAAAAATGAATAAATAAAATGACATGATTTTATTGAAAAACCATTTTGCAGCCGGAATAAATTATTTTTAGAAAATGTTCAGATTCATTTTAAAAAAAAAATCTAAACATATACGTGTGCTTGATTACCGTATGATTTATAATTTCAGCCATATTACAAAGTAGACGTAGAGCTACATTTCCATGAATTACCAAAGAGAACATTTTCATTATGTATATTACATCATCAGTGACCTAAACATTTACCACATTTTAATTTACGCCTATATATTCAAATATTATGTACCTATTTTGTAAATAAAAAAATTTCATCCAATAATTTCACGTACTGTTAAGAAAGCAAAAGTGAATAAAACTGTTGATGAAATGTACCAAGCGAATAGAGCTGTCATAGGTTTATGTAGAAATTTTGTAACATCCTCAATGTAACTAAAACAGTCAATTTGTGATTTTTTTCTCACCAGTTTTCAAAATGAAATAAACCTAAAATTATATAAAAAAACTTACCCGTGAATAAAATTATGGTATTCTATTATTTTGCCGAAATCACGATCGAAATCTTTTTCGTATTCTTCTCGCTTTGCCTCGTCGTCATCTCCATGTATAAAACAACTATCCACACGGTCCGATGATGTGAAAAATTTATGGCATGTCATATATTTTATGACATGCGAATTGATAATTTTATCCACTTGACAATGGAGCTCTTCAATATGTGTTTTCAAACTCGCCATAGTATAGATCAAAGATATTGTAAAGATGTAATAGGGTCCGAGGCAAGTACTGGTTATAATATACTCGAAACACTTTTTACAAATGTAATTGAACACAGAATTGGTTCTCCAGAATGGGTAATAAAATGGAATAACTTGTACATCGGGATGATCGTATCTAATTCCTGATTTAGTTATGAAATAAAGTAAAGGACAAAATACGCACAAAGAGCTTGAAAATATAAAACCGATAATTTCGAGCGTGGATTTTCGTTCAGTTCGAGTTTCAGTTTTTTTTATTACTTTGGGACCAATAATATCTGGGTAATTTATATGAATACCGTGAATTCTACTCGTTATTCGATGTACCAGATTTTTATCCAAAATTGATATAAGCTGTTGAGCATACGCGTAAGATACACATAACATGAAACCAAAAACTAGAGATAGATAACGAACTTCTCTCGTTTCAAATACCGCCATTGCCATGCCTGTGAGTTGAACGAGTGGTCCAAATGTCAACAGTATTTGAAGTTTACGAATGGCAGGCGGTTGTTTATCGATAATTGACATGAATCTAAACACCTCGATTACAATGTTCATGAACATATTGGATGGCTAAAAACAAAATACCGAATCGACAACTTTCAATTGTTAGTAATATTAAAAAAAAAAAAAAACTTACTTGATTTCTGCTATATTTTTGACAAATTGAATGCGAACAAATCGTTTTCACAATTTTTGTACGTGTATTCTATAAGAATAACGAAAATCTTATTACTTTTGAATTGATATTCGTTAATTAGATACCTTTTGTGAATACCGTTGAACCTTTTTGTTTGCTCAGTCGATGCCGTTGTTGGGTTAATTTTAATAAATAATATTTTAAGTATAATTTATCGATAGTGACTTGATTCTTTCAAAAATTCCAAGAAAAGGGATTTAATGTAATCATTTGAGGGTACAATTTTTTGCAAAATCTGTGCGTGCTGCTCGAATGAACTTTATGTATAACATGGATAGGTTTTGGTTTAAAATAGGTGCGTGAGTTAGATACCTTTCTATGTAGCTGTTTACTATCCTTCAATACAAGGTGTTTCATCTTAATTGTACCCCCTTCATACCACAAGCACAGCAACACAAGTTGGACTCATATAGCATGGATTGACTATCCGAAACATTGCAGGGGCTGCGCTACAGGTCTCTGAATTTTTCAACTTCAAGCAATTTGGAGAAATTTTTAAAAAATTCCAATTTATGATCTAATAATGGTAGAAATTTTCAGTTTACACCAAAATGTGGCAAATACAGTGTAGTATTTCTGGTAAAAAAAATTAGGGGCATAGATGATATGGTTCGTAAAATATGACGAATTTAATGTAAAAAAAATGATTGAAAAATTTGAAAATTTTCTGAATTTTTGTTCATAACTTTTTAAAAAACTCTTTTAAGTACCAAATTAAATAATTTTTCTTGAAGTAACAAGGTACCCTGCACCACTTGGCATAATTAAATTTTTCCCAGCTTGTTTAGATATATTTGAAAAAAATTATTTCGTTAAAATTTTTACTCTTTTTTCAAACAGAAAAAATTTGAAAAATTAATTTCGGCAAAAAACGTTTCTTTATTAAACCAGTTGCTCGATTTTGATATTTTTTTCTCTAAATCAATTGAATATTTCAATAAAAAGAGCTTTTTGTTGAAATGGGGAAAACATTGTATTTGTCACATTTTGGCGTAAGCTGTACATTTGTACCATTTTCAGTTTTTAAATTAGAATTTTTTAAAGATTGCTCTAAATTTTTTGAAAATAAAAAATTCAAATGCCTATAGCACAGCCACGCAATGTTTTGGATAAGCAACCCATGCTAACTTAATTTTCTATGTCATATTGTAGATGATAACTAGCCTATTACGGCTCATCATACCAAAAAATCCGTTTTGGGGTCCTAGAAGACTATTTCGACTATTTTTGGCGATGTCAGATATTTATTTATTTATTTTTATTTTTTCCCTCACAACTAAAAATCATTTCCTCAGCTAGATACTGACCAAAATCGATCAAATTTGAGAAATCAGCATACATTGACGACAGATTTAATATTCTGAAGTTGGGTTGACTCCGGGTCAAAATTCAATTATGTCCAAATTTAGGGAAGAGAGGGCTGAGGGGCTAAAATCGCAAAAATTGTTCCTTTTTAATTTAATGGCTTCCTAGGTCAATTAGGAAGAAAGATATGAGGAGTTTTCTCCTTTTTGGCTGTTTTCTTGGGCGGATTTTCTTTTTTTTTTTTTGAGTGTGTTCCGCGCATAATTTCCCTCCAAATTGAGCGAGGAAGTTGAAATTTGATATACAGATTTAGTATGGGACGTAGATGTGCCTTTTGTAGGTTTCGATTTTTCAGCTTCGTTGCACCCTCTCACAGATCAGAAAATAGTTTTTTGGTCAGTTTTTCTTATTTTTTGAGTTTGTTTCTCGTAACACTTCCGTCCAAATTAAGCTAAAAAGCTGAAATTTGGTATTTAGAATTAGTATAAGCCTTAGATGTGCCTTTCAGGGGTTTCGACTTTTTAGCTTTACTACTCCCCTTTACAGTCAGAAAAAATGGTTTTTGTTAGGTTAGGTTAGTTTTCGATGTTTTTTCAGTTTATCACACGAATATCTCGCCTTCAAATCGAATTAGGAGATTGAAATTTTACATGTACGTAGCATTGCACCATCTTTGCAACTTCAATGAAGTAGTTTTTGAGTAGTTTCTGCGGTTGTTCGTTTGACATATGCATATGTCTCGTTCAAATTGCGCTAGGGAGTTGAAATGTGGCATGTAGCTTCTTAAGAGTTTCAATTATTCACGCTTATCTTCTTCCCCTACCACTGATTAAAAAAATTATACCAGTCCGTTATTTTATAAATATCAGGCTGAAAAAACAACGAATTGCGGTTGTTTTTTTGAGTTTTATAGTTTTGAAACCAGTCCAGTGGTTTTCAACTACTTATTAACATTTCTTAACAATCGAACATTGAATAAAAAATTATTTTTAAAGCTTATTGCAATCTTAAATTATTGAACTTTTTTCTTGTAAGTTGTTAAAAACTCTTTGATTTTCTTGAAAATATGTCGGAAGCTGTGTGCAGAAAGCAGCAAATTTAAATTTCAAAAAACTACCTGATATTTCTAATGAAAAAATCTTCTAGGCTCGTTATTATTGAATATGTAAAATGTAAGTATACAATTTTTATTTTTTTTATTCATTTCAATCAATATAGTACTGTTCGTTTCATTAGTTATGCGTAGTTATTGAGGATTAAAAATATCCATTCATCATTCTAAAATAAATCCATTTACCAGAAACTCACATTCTATAAATAGGTAGCTAAATGTAATAGGTATACTTGTGTTCGTAACGAAAATATGAGAGATGAATGATCAATATTTACATTCATGAGATACCTACATCGATCATATTTATTTTTTAGAATGCATTATCAGTAAAATATTCATCACAGAATATACAGTCCTCACAGCAAAAATGAACAAGTTCAAATTCGCCACATACATTCCAAAACACTTCACATTATATTTCTTTTGACATAATGCTAAGGTAATTGAAAATTTTTTTCGTATTTTTGGCTGCATATAGTACCACGAAGTGTTATAAAACGAATCCACGAGTTTTTCATTCTGTAATAAACACCACATTTTCATTTAGAAATAAAAAATATATTTGAAAAAAATCACTTTTTAGAGATAATTTTGTACTTATACTTATTACCTACCATATTATTTATGACTTCGGCTACATTGCAATATAAACGAAGAGCTATTGTACAGTGAATCACTAATGACAACATTTTCATGATATAAATAAAATCATCTGTAACCTAAAATCAAGAAAAATGCATGTACTATAATTTATTGAATACAAAACGGTGGATGAAAAAATCTTTACATACCGTTATGAATGAAAAAGCAAACAAAACTGTTGAAGAAATATACCATGCAAATATCGCTGTCATTGGTCTGTGTAGAAATTTTACGACGTCGTTTAGATAACTAGGCGTATAAAATTTTTAAAATTGCTGTTAAATTCTGATTATGATACAAACTTATCTACCTTTCTATAGTAAAACGCCGATCGAAGCAGTCTTACCTGTGAATGAAATTCAAATACTCGATGACTTCAACGAAATCGCCATCAATTGATTTTTCAAATTTTCTTCTATTTCTCTCTTCGTAATTTCCAAACAAGTAACAGCTCTCATTTTGAAGCCGTTTATTGATAACTTCTTCAATTATCATATATTTCTTGATATTTTTATCGATAATAGTATTCAATTGATGATTGATCTTCTCAGCGTGAACTTCCAGATTAGCGACTGTGTACGTTGAGAAGATTGTGAAAATAAAGTACACTGACAGGCTAGCCGTAGATAATACAAATTCGAAATATTTTTTCCCCACAAAGCTGTAAATCGAATTTGTTTTCCAAATTGTATAAAAATATGGTATAATTTGTACATCAGGATGATCGAGCTTAATTCCAGGTTTAGTAATGAAATATAAATACGGACATAATACACATATCGAACTTGAAAGTAAGAATACAGACATTTCTGCACTTGATTCTTTTTCTGCTCTTGTTTCTGCTTCCTCGGTTATACTTTTATATACGGGATTTACTGGGTAATGAGAATGTTCTCCGAGTATTCTATTTATAATTTGCCATAGTAGATTCCTTTGAAATAGAAATAATATTTGTAACGTAAGTCCGCATAGAACGCAAAATAAATATCCCAATATTAGTGTCGAATAACGAAACTCGTCCGTTTGGAATAATCCTACTGTTATGCCCGTAATGCATAAAAGTGGCCCTATTATCAAGTACGCAGTAATGAATTTACTGATTTTATTCTTTTTCATCATTGTCGTGTATTCGCAACATTTAATTATGAAATTCAAAAACATGATACGAGATGGGATAAATCTAAAAAGTGTATCTTTATTACTTACCCATGTGTAAGGTTACTAATTTCAACTTGTAATACCCTATAAGAACTGTTTGGAAGTTGATTTGAATCATCTGCTATGATTTAGGTTTGCTCGGGAATGAAAAGTATACTTTCTATGAAAAAAATTATACAGGTCATTTTTTTTTCATTTATTATTATCCATTATATAAAATAACATTTAATTTGTTCTACACAGGTATTTAGGAGTAAATATAACCTTACTTTGGGTATTTCATCAAAAACCTTTGAATGAATATTTAACAAGAATCCTTCATTTATCATAACCATATTTTATTAACCCTTCCTACTGGTTTGGGTATAATTTCAATTTTAAATTCCTATACGGATGTGAAATCAAGTATACCAAAATTCATTCAATAGCTCCAAAAAAAATGCTTTATCGAAAACTAAAATTTGTGCAAGAAATTATTTCGTTTTTTGAGTAGCTCAAAGTCCATGTTTTTGACTTGAGCACTGAACTGGTCTACACTTAGCCCTTCAACCTTCCAAAAAATTTACAGTTGTGTATAATTAGTCCAGTCAGACTAGCATTAAATACTCACAGGATTGTAGTACACCACCCCTTAAACAACATATCCAAAATCGAACTAGTGCTTCGTCCCTAATGTTCCCATTTCTGTCCCGAAAATAGGTTTTTTTTAGAAATGACTTTGCATAACTCTGTTCCTAGACGCGATAGAGAAAAAAAACCGGATGAAAAAATATAGCTGGCCAAATTTTCAATAAAAAAATATGCTGTAATAACCTTTTTCATTGGAAATTTAACCAGTTATATTTTTTGATCCAACTTTTTTTCTCTATCGCGTGTAGGAACAGAGTTAGATAAAGTTATTGGTAAAAAAAACTGTTTTTTGGGTCAGAAACGGGAGTATTGGAGATGAAGCACCAGTCCGATTTTCGATAAGTTGTTCAGGAAGTGGTGTACTACAATCGTGTGAACAAAATTTTGGCCATAAATTTTTTAAATTTTCCTTTTCAAACTAATCAATATAAATTTCAAAATTATATAACATATCCAAAAATCAGCCTCCTAGATGAATTAAGAGGGGATATATGCGGGTTTTCCTTCTTTTTGACCTTTAAAAAGGGTTGTTACTGTCCCATCTTCCCTCCAAATTGAGCTAGGAAACTGAAATTTGGTACGCAGATTTAGCAGAGGCCCAGATGTGCCTTTTGGTGGTTTCTAATTCTCTGGCTCATTGCACTCCCTCACAGCCCTGAAAAAGTTATTCTTTATTGTTGGTTTTTCCTATTTTTTGAGTTTGTACCTCGTATATCTTCTCCCTCACCTCCAATTGAGCCAGAAAGTTGATATTTGGTATGTAGAGGTCGTAGGTTCGAATCCCACTGCGGGCAAAACGTACATGTAATGCATTGTGTGCATTTAACAACTATTACACGCTTACGTTCCGAGCACTACTAGTCACAACATAGATAATTAGACAGCACACCCTCTATTATCAGAATCTAAAAGCTTGTAACTGGTTTAGGCGCCTACTCGTGGCCCACTGCTGAATTCAGGGTTGTAAAAACCCGAATAGCGATGCGGCGAGTTACCTGTAGATAGCGTAGAAAACAACGGGAAACTACTACGCGAACGCTCATTAAAAAGACCTCCCTAGAAACCATCCTGATACTATAAGTATAGAGAACACGTTCGTGTTGGTCTTACCCACTTGGGTGTATCAAAGGATGGTAGACGGTTGATTTCAAAGGATATGAGACCTATTTCAATGAAATTTTGTAGGGGCCCTAGATGTGCCTTCGGGAAGTTTGACTTCTCAATTTCATTGCACCTCTTTACAACCCCAAAAAAATTGTTTTTTAGTTTTTCTTATCCCTAATTCTGCTACGAAGTTGGAATTTGGAATATAGATTTAGCGCAGGTCCTCGATGTGCCTTTTGGTGGTGTTTATCAACTTTTTAGCCCTACTGCACCCTTCCCTCCCCCACCTTTACCACTTATCAGGAAAAAAGTTCATGTGATTAATTATATGTAATATGCCATGAAAATAAGGCTGAAAAAGTATCGCTGTTTTGGGGGAGAATTTTTTTCCAAAACGTCATATGCAAGAGAGATCAAGGGGTGGAACTATCACCATTCAAAAAATCGGACTTCGTTCATTTAAAAATGCTCAAGTGAGCAACCATTAACCTATCTAGACAAACAATCACATCATCACTTTCTACACTGATTTACATCTTTCTTTTCTGGTTTAAATCTCAACGTTCTATCTATAACGGCTATTCTGAACATTAGAATTAAATATGCTGAAAAACTTTCAAAAAAAATTTTCATATCATTATATTTTGGTTCCTTCAACGCGGAGGTCAGGCAAATGTACTTACATGATCTCAGTATATGTTGCATACTTACTGTTTAAAAGGGATCTATAAAGGGACGAGGCACCCTGCATACTGAAATAACAAATTAAAAATTACTAAATTATAAAGACTCACTTAGCCACAGACATATGTGTTTGTATAGTTCAAATTAATTTTATATTAAAATAATATCAACTTATCTGAAACGTATTGACTCAATTAATTGAAAATATTCGGGACTATTTTTTTTGCGCAACCAATACGACGTTCATTACAGAATAAACCATTCTCGTAGCAAATATAAACAGGTTTAAATTAACGATATACATTCCAAAACTTTTGACTTGGTATTTTCTTTGGCATAATGCTAATATGATTGAAAAATTTTTATGCGATTTTGGTAATAAATAATACCAAGAAGTGTTGTAAAACGAATCCATAATCTTTTCATTCTAAAAAAATAAAAAACAAAAACGTTAAAATTTTAATCTCCCAGCGAAATTTTTTTATTGTGAAATTTATTCACACAAAAGACGAAATAAAATAAAATAACATACCATATGATATATAATTTCAGCTTTGTTGCAAAATAGACGAAGAGCTGTATTACCATGAATAACCAATGATAATATTTTCATGAAATATATGAAATCACCTTCTATCTAAATATTATATAAGAAGTAATTAGGCCTAATCATAATGCGATTAAAAAATTTATATTTTGATGAAAAAAATTCTTCATCCGTTTTATTTACCTACCGCTAAAAAAGCATAAGTAAATAGAATTGTTGATGAAATATACCATGCAAATAATGCTGTCATTGGTTTGTGTAAAAGTTTTTCCATATTTTATAAAAATATGGAATAGATTGTACGTCAGGGTGATCGAAGCTAATACCAGGTTTGTGTGGCTTGTGTATTCCTGAATAATACGCGAGTACGAGCTGTAGATGTATGTATTTTACGTATGATAGGTAACAATGGACTGTGTAAGTTATATCTACATCGATAGGTAAGGATAGGTATTTATCTAAATACATATTATCTATTTGATAGTAGGGGTAGGTATATGTTACAGATCCTCCCCTTGCAAAAAAATTAT
Source organism: Ferrisia virgata (assembly GCA_900060175.1). Lineage (NCBI taxonomy): Eukaryota > Metazoa > Arthropoda > Insecta > Hemiptera > Pseudococcidae > Ferrisia > Ferrisia virgata. The sequence continues at coordinate 43,178 of FIZR01022914.1, forward strand.
TAGGATATACATGTTTCA
>FIZR01022917.1:0-15072 GCA_900060175.1 Ferrisia virgata
AAGACGGAGGACGTTCCTATTAAAATTAAGAGCTCATACGTGGAGAGAATTTTTTTGAGGTGTCTAACAACCAGTTTTTCAGGGTACCAAGTGAAAAAAAAAATAATCGTTTTTTTGGACCCACCCTATTGATAACGTTTTGTAAAGAGTTGAAAGAAGATTCAAATTCAATAGTTTTGTATGGCAGGTTTTCAACTCAAAGTCAACCATTTACGTGAGTTTGATCAAAATCCTATGTACGTTTTTTTTTTTTTTTGATCCATAATTTAAAATCATTATTCCCTGATTCTTACTGCATCCAGAATTCGCGTCATAAAGATATCATAGAATCAGGACTAATTGAATATTCGTAGGGTAAGATTCATTTCTAGTATTGGTATTTAAAATCAAAAATATTAATTTACTCACAAATAGAGACTGGTGCCAATTATCATCGCATATTTTGGACCAGTTTTCGCTATAATACCTGGCGACAACCACATACCTAGTGAAAGTGTCGTATACACGATACCCAACGAAATATATCCATCTAGGTGAACCGATGGGTCATCTTTTTCGATACTCGCTGTGATAGTTTTCTACGTAGAACAAAATAAGTAGTAAATATCCATTTATTATGTATAATTTATTGATTTGGTACAAGAGTACCTAACCTATTACTTGATGGAATGGTCGATGTTGTAAATATATACGCGTATTGTAAGTTAATGTTAAATACCAATTCTTACTTGTACGCTGGACAGAGCGTTAAACGAATTAAATACCATAACAAAACATAGCCCCAAATAAATATCTTTAAATAGCCGCGTACTGAACATCGCGAGTTACTATTTTAATGAAAACACTAATAACTATGTCAGCCGGCTGGTAAAAACGTCATCTAACTGATACCATATGCATGAAAGAAACGTGTAATTGGCATTGTAGCTACTCGAAATAAAAACTTGTTTGAAATTAATCTTCCCAATAAAATGTTAAACGCTGAGAAACAATAACACGTGATAAGATAATAAAAAAAAAAAAAAAAACCAATAAAAAGACGTAATTTCCTCGTTCGGAATGATTTCTCAGCATTATTCGCACGTACCTAGGACCTACCGATAAACCATGTAAGTAGGTAGTTAGTACACGAAGCGTGTGGTGATAATACTGATTTATTTGTGCGAATGGATTATAAAAATTTTGGTAAATTTTCTTATCACTCGTTGTAAGCAAGTACCTATGTGATTGTGTCAGATCCATAGGTAGGTTTGGTTAGCACTGAAGGATATTTATTTTGATTTAATGGTAGGTGTTTATCGAATGATCGAATGGTGATGTAGTCGACGATCCAAACACGAAAAAGTGCTCTAGAAATCGAATCCAGCGTTCTTTTATGAGAACTAAAACAATGAGCTGCCAAAATGTCGGTACTATCCGCCAAACTCAGAAAAAATGCAGTTTCAAAATTTTAACCTTGCACAATGGAAGAGGGAGTGGGCCCCTAAAAAAGTGATTTTGAGGGCATGGTTCGAACCAAGAAAAAATTCGACGGATTTGGATTCAGGTAGTTCACCGGATAACGAATATGTAATTTTTTTCCGTTACACCCTGCATAACTGCATTATATTGCACCACTTTAAGTAAAACAGCTATCTTATCCAAAATATAGGTGAGAAACAAAAAATACTCGTTAATTTTGCAGAATGAAACCACTTAAAGTCGATTCCCGCAAAAAATGGCCGAAAAATTCCTACACAATGTGAAGTAATGAAAATAAACAGGTTGGCCACCCCCCCCCCTCCAATGAAACCATAGAATACTCGCTCAAAAGTAGCGATGTGACATATCAAATTAGGTTAAAATTTCGCACTGAATCCGAAAATCATCATCATTTTTTATTTCGACCTCCCTCGATGAAGTTCTGCCCCCAAACTTGAATCGGAGGGAGAAACTGAAAAAGTGTCATCACTTAGATCTAACGTAATTGGAATTTACGCAAATCAGACTATTGTGGTTGATTATTTTCAACTATCAGCATAACCTTGCCACCCTCTAAAGAAATTTTCATTCCCTATTCTACCCTCCCTCGCCAAATTGTAATAAGAACAGAACTTTATCAAGGGAGGTCGAAATCAAGAATGATGATGATTTTCGGATTCGGCGCGAAATTTTAACCTAATTTGATATATTACATCGCTACTTTTGTGCAAATATTCTATGGCTTAATGTGGGGGGGGGGGGTGACCAACATGTTTATTTTCATTACTTCGCATTGTGCAGGAATTTTTCGGCCATTTTTTGCGGGAATCGACTTTAAATAGTTTCTTTCTACAAAATTAACGAGTAAGTTTTGGTTCTCACCCATATTTTGGATCGTCCAAAATACACAAAAATGCACTTAAAGTACAACAGAATGCAGTTGTGCAGGGTGCGACGGAAAAAAATTACATATTCGATATCGGAGAAAGTACCTCAACCCAAATCCGTCGAGTTTTTTTTGGTTCGGACCATGTTCCCAAACCACCTTTTTAAGGGGCCATCTCGCATTGTGAAGGGTTAAAATTTTGAAACTGCACTTCTTCGAATAAAGCGGATAGTATCGAAATTTTGGCAACTGAATTTTTTGGTCCTCAAAAAAGATCGCTGGATGAATACTTTTTTGTGTTTGGATCATAGACAATAGGAACTTAGTGTGGAAAATGAATGGAGCAGATCACATCAGAAGCACTGTTCTTTTCATCACCCAACTCTGGCTCTAGCTAGAGCTGGAGCTTGAGATATAAAATAAATTCAGGCTGGCTCCGGAGTTGCAATCCAGTATTTGAAACGAAAGGAGCCAGATTCCGGAGCCAAATTCAAGTATTTGAAATGGAAGGGTCCATGTTGGGAACTGGATCTTCTGAATTGGAGAAGTCTGGGATCTATAGTTGGGTTTTGAAATTCTAAATAGAATGAGCTCAAGATTGAGAATAAATAAAGCAGGTTAGAAGCCAAGCTCTTTTTTAGAATCGGGCTCTGGCTCTGCAGCTGGAGCCCAATATTTAGAATGAAAGGAGCTTGATTCTAGAGTCGAAGTCAAGTATTTGAAATAAGAGCAGTCGAGCTGCGGTGCCGAAGACTAATACTGAAAATTGGAGCAGACTGCAGACTGGCTTCGGAGCTGGGCTGGAGCTGAAGGAGCCATGCTCTAGAGATGGAGCTTTGTATTGAAAATAAACGTAGCAGTTTCGAATTCGTACTTTTTTCAGAACTTGACTTCGGCTCTAGAGCTGGAGTCTAATATTGAAATGGAAGGGACCTTTTCTCAGGTTCAGAAGCTGTAGTCCAATATTCTGAATTAAAGGTTCAATATTGAAAAAGTACAGATCCGAAGCCTGCATTTGGGAAGGAGCCGAACTCCAAAAACAAAATTCAAATAGTGTCAAAAATTTGAAAAAAAATGATATATAGAAACACTAGTAATTTTAAATAAATTAGTCGACCTCCAGTATTTTGCCATGTCAAGTTTAAGAGCTCGTCGCCCCCTTAGAACTTTACAGACTGATCCTACAACTCTCGAATATCGGGCTCCGAAGCTGACGCTAAAATTAGAGCTCTTCAAAAAAAACGTTATCTGACTCCGTCAAAATGTTACATGTGACTCCAAAAGTTCACAGGGATTCCAATGCCTCTATTCTTAATTCCGAATCTCAATATCAATCAAGAATGAACCGAAATCTCATACTTCTCATCTACTGTTTTGTTGGTGGGCAACATTATAGTTACTATGTAATTACGGTAATTACTACAATTACGATGAAAAAATCTAATGAAAACATTTCAGTGCCAAAAATTCATGGTGATGTCAGAAACTATCGCTTCCATCACTGGTCACATATTTTATAGTCTCTAGTAATAAAATCAAATACATAAGAATATGATCACAGAGGATTGAAGTGATATGGAGGGGGGTGAGGCGGATATAAGGAGGTGGTGTGCTTTTAGTGCAGAAAAGGAAGTATATGAAATTCTGTCCAAGTTGAATATATCTTCCAACCAAATTTGAAGCTATTTTGGAATTTGACATTTATAAATATTGTGAATAAGATTATATCTTCCATACCCCCTCCCCACTTCTAATTAAACCTTTCTTAATTATAAATATTAAAATTGAAATCAGCACTCTCCGAAACCATTATTTCGATACCATGATGAAATTTTTCAACATCTACAGCTCCCCTCTCCCCACTGTTTTAAGACTGTTTTGTATTTATAGTTATTTTTACCATTCTAATAGAAAATTCAACGTTCTTCAATTTCCAATAGAACCACTTTCTATCATTAAGCCATACGAATTGAGATATTTAGAAGTCTGTTTACTGCACACTTGGTACAAAAATTTCACCTAAATTTTTTATGCTAATTATTTCCAGTCTCATAAAACATTTAATTTCACTCCTACTAAAAAAAATATAATGACCTTATTTGTAAAGAATTAAATGGCCTTCAATTTTGTATGGATATATTTTTCATGTAGAACTGACAGAGATCGAGATATTTACAAAAAACCAAAATTTTATCCTCCTTCAACTTGTCGCTTTGCAGAGCAACATCTTTTTTATGGAGTGTAGAGGGGAAGGGGTACATTCTCGATATGTAAAACTCATAAAACTTTCTTCAGCTCCAACAAAAAAACAAAAAAAAAAAAAACAATAAGGGATGCAGCGTAAGTCAGCTTCTAGACTCACCTCATTACAAAATCTCGTCAGCAAAATGGTTCAAAATAGATTCCGAAACAATTTCGATGAAAAAACTGTTTACCAGTCATATCAACTGTTTTATGATAACGATATTGATAAGCTTTATTAAAATTTAAATAAAAAAGTAAATGAAATAAAACGTTCAGAGTGATCGTCGTTTAGAATTTTGTAATAATCGAAATATTTTTTCTAACATTTATCGATAAAGTAGAACGACGTCGGAGGGAATAATATGAGGTGAGTAAACTAATAATTTAGGTACATAGAAATAAATCACAGCCAAAATGCCGACTGGTAGACACTCGTTAGCACTTTACAGCTTCGGTATCTTTGGTCGATTTCTTCGGTTCGGTCCAATACCACAGCACAGAATGGTATAAAATCCACGATATTATACTCATCGATATGATAATAACGAGTTGGGCGTGTAATCCGAGACATTTACTGTAATAGAAGCTACTCGCTGTGGCTATGCTCTGCGATTGGAGATTAAAAAATCATTATCAGTCGAAAAATTATCTTCATCGATCTATCAGTGTGTCGAATACATACGCGTATGAATTTAAATACAGCGAACGCCGAAGAACTGTCGTTCGGGTACATGGCACCAATACTATCGTATAATTCGGTGTGTAAACAAGCGTCACCCATTCCGGCGAGGATCGGTTCCATTACAATGAAGGCTATTCTGAACATAGTTAATTTCGAATCGTATTTTAGTACTTTTCAGTACTTCGCAGTTGGGTAAAAATTGGGCTGATTATTACTTACGGTAAAGTTACCAAAGGTAAACTGTCTGTGAAACCATGAGGGGCATCGTTGGGTAAAGCTAGAAACGCGATAAGGTAGCATGATACATTGCAAAGTACTCCCCAGGTCATTACTGGTTTCAAATTACATATTCTTTTGCCTCCCAGTACAATAGATAAGACTCCACCTACATAATAAATGAATACATTGCAAGACGTATGCAGGTATTTTTAAAACCAGTGTGTGCTCATTGACGAATATAAATAGTATCCGTATAGTAGATACATCTACACACGTACCCATAATTTCACCAAATCCTTGTAACAGTCCGCACAGTGGAGCTAATTTTTTCGAATTATGCGATAAATATCTCGAAAAACCCATACTCGAACTGAGAATACTCAAGAAAGATAAATGTAATCCTGCGTATTCAAAGATGCAATATAAATTCATCAATCGATCCGACTACATTCATACAGGGTGTCCTGAGAGAGTTGCCATAACTTTGAGCCTTGAATATAATTCGAGTACCACCAACAAAATACCTTAGATTAATAATTTGCCTATCTTGGGGATTTAAGGGGCAAATGCATACTCGTAAAATTGATTTTGAAATGAAGTTTGCAATGAACAGCAGATATTAAACTGAGCAATTTTAGGGATGTACGTTTTCAGCATAACTTCGAAATTGAAGGGGCTACGGATGTATGTTGCATAAAAACAATTTTGTCGAAAAAACTGATGATTGAAATGAATATTGCATTAAAAGTGGTGCAAAGATTGTTCTATTCACTTTTCACCGAAATTCAAAAATAAAAGGGGCTACAAGTACACTTTACATACAGAAGCCACTCGGTACGACATTTTTTATAGCTCCTTCAATTTTCAGGTTAGGCAAAAACTAATTATAACAAAATTTATTCAACTTTTGATGCAGTGTCCATTTTTATAATCACTTTTTTATAGAAATTATATGGTCAATGAAAATCAGGCTATAACGGGGTATCCACCGATGACAACTGGCGGTGAGGGGAGAGGAGGGGAGAACTAACGACCTCCGTTGTGTGAACCTAGAAGACCACTGAGATCACTTTTAATCAATGTCAGATGCTTTATTAGTGTGGTTTTATTTTTTACACATTAATTTTTTTTCCCAAACTAAAAAATAATTTGCTCAGCTTGACACAGATCAAAAACAGTTAAATTTGGGCAGCAGGTATAGTTTTACAGCGAATTTAATATTTTTGAGCGAATTTACCCTTGGGTCAAAATTCAGTTATGCTCAAATTTAGTAGAGGGGGTGCTGAGGGGCTAAAATGGAGAAAAATGTTTGTTTTTAAGCCAATCAATAAGGAATAACTAGTTGCGTAACATATCCAAAAATCAGCCTCCTAGGTTAATAAGGAGGGGAGATATGGGGTTTCCCCCCTTTTTAACCTTGAAAAGAGATTTTTCTATCCATATCTCGTCTCCAAAGTACAGTAGGAGGTTGAAATTTGGTATGTTGATTTGATAGGGGTCTTAGATATACCTTTTGGGGGATTCAACTTTTCAGTCCCCTCGCATCCACTTACAGCTCGGTAAAAAGGTTTTTTTGGGTTATTTTTCTCAATTTTTGTGTTGATCCTTCGCATATCTCCCCCTAAAATTGAGCTAGGAGGTTGAAATTTGGTATGTAGACTTGGTTATAATTTTAAATAATTATATCTTTCGAAGATTATAACTTTTCAGCCCCACTGAACCTTCCTCCCCTAAGCCATAAAAAATGGCATTTTCGAGCAGTTTTTCTAAATTTGGTTAGTTTGTTCCGCATACATCTCCTTTCCTAATTGAGCTAAGAGGTTGAAATTTGGTATGGAGATTTAGTAGGGGTCTTTCCTAATTGAGCTAGGAGGTTGAAATTTGGTTTTTCAGAGATTTAGTAGGGGTCATGAATGTGCCCTTTGGGAGATTTTAAACTCTTCGGCCCCATTTCACCCCTTTATACCTCTCAAAATGCAGTACACTTTACATGTGATTTTTGGAGGTTCCAGCTTTTCAGTCGACTACCAACCTGAACCCTCACCACTATTCAGGAAAAAAACGTCTTTTTAGCCCGATTTTCTGTGCCATAAGGCGCATCAAGGGTCCCTACAGACAAAACCCACCTAATTTAAACTTCCTATCCCAATTTGGAGAGGAATTGTACAAGGAACAAACTTAAAAATAAGAAAAAACGACCAAAAAAACACATATTTGGGGCTGAGGAGGGGTGAAATGGGGCTGAAGAGTCCCTAGGACTCCTACTAAAGGTACATACCAAACTTCAATTTCATAACTCAATTTGGAGGGGAGTTATGCGAGGAACAGACTCAAATGATAAGAAAAATGAGAAAACCCGATCCAAAAACTACTTTTTTGGGGCTGTGAAGGGGTGCAATGGAGCTAAAAAGTAGGAACCCCCAAAAGGCACATTTATGGCCCTAACTGAATGTATGTACCAAAACTTCAACTTCCTCGCTCAATTTGGTGGGGAGATAGGGGAGGAAAAGCCCCTTTTCAGGGTCAAAAAGGCGGAAAACCCCCATATCTTCCCTCTTAATTGACTTAGGAGGTTGATTTTTGGATATGTAATACAACTTTTGATTACCTATCAATTGGTTCAAAAAAAGACAATTTTTGCTTTTTTTGGACCCTCAGCATCCCTCCCCGAAAATGGGGCAAAACTGAATTTTGACACAAGGTCATCCTCACTCATATATATCTAATCTTCCGCCAAACTTAGTCGATTGGCTGAATTGGAGAGATTTTGGTCGGTATCGAGCGGACTAAATGATTTTAATGTTCAGGAAAAATAAAAAATAAAAAATAAAAATAAATCTCTAACATGGCTAGAAATCATCTTAATTGTCTTCTAGGACTCTAAAATGGAATTTGTTGATATTCCCCTCCCCCCCCAGGTCATTCGGCTTTGCCTGGTTTTCATTAACAATATGACATGGAAAATTGGTCTATCAGCCCTTAAATCAAAATTCAGTTATGCCCAAATTTAGGGGGGGGGTGTTGAGGGGCCAAGACCTCAAAAATTGTCCTTTTCAGGGTCACTTGGTAGAGAACCCAAAGTTGTATAAGATACCCAAAAACCAGCCTCTTAGATCCATTAGGAGGAACGATAAGGGGGGTTCTCCCCTTTTTTGACCTTGAAAAAGTACTATTCCTCCCCTGTCTCTCCTCCGAATTCAGCTAGAAAGTTGAAATTTGGCCTGTAGACTTGGTATGGGCCACAGATGTGCTTTTTGAAGAATTCAACTTTTCAGACCAATTGCGCCCCTTTACATCCCAAAAATGTGGTTTTTTGGGCCGGCTTTCTTATGTTTTGAGTTTGCTCATCACATAACTCCCCACCAAATTGAACTAGGCAGTTGAAATTTGCTATGTAGATACAGTAGAGATAATGGACGTGCCTTTTGGGAGCTTCGACTTTTCAACCTCATTGCATGACCCCACAGCCTCGAAGAAGTCATTTTTAGAGTTTGTTCTTTGCATATCTCCCTCTAATTAGCATAGGAAGTTGAAATTTGTTGTACAGATTTTAGGCGTTCCTTTTTAGCTCCATTGTACTCCCACCACTCCCTCCCAATCCTCGCCACTGATTAGGAAAAACACTTTTTTCAATTCATATGATTATGATATTTCAACGTTTTACTTTTTTCGTCATCAGTTCAACATGCAGCAATAGCCCCTTCAATTTCACAGCTAGCCCAAACATACACATTACAAATTTTACTCAGTTTTACACCTACTATCCATTTTTAAGTTTGAAAATTTACTTTGAACGTAATTTTTCAAAGCACTATTCGCCCCTTCGATTTTCAAGATAAGCAAATATATTCACGTATCGCATTTTTTTCTCCACTGGTACCCGATTATACGGAAATTTAAATTCTATAAAGCTTGTCACCAGACTATACCGAGACACCCTGTATAATATCCTTCGCACCATAAAATTCTTCCTTTTAGCTTACCAACGCAAGCCATCGTCGTAATTAACAAAAGCATACGAGGAGAAATTAAAATCCTGCTCGATTTGGCAATCTCTGTACAAGGATGTCTGGTGATTTTTTTCTGTTCTTTGTGACGTAAAGGTGGTCTAATGGCAAACATCATGCAAGTGGCTAATGCAGCAAACGCCACAAAAACCGATATTATTCTGCTCCTCATAGCTTTATCGATCGACTGATTGGTGTGATTAAACTCGAAGTATATGATCAAGTTACCGAAAAAATGACTGAAAAAAGTACGGTAAGGTGAAATTTTTCATACCCGAAATACCTACCAGATATATGCAGATGTATGTATATGATTTTGTAAGGATTTGGCAACCTACCTACACTGATAGAGTATCCAAAAAACCCCTATACCCGAATGGACTTTACCTATCTCCGAATTTAATACGATATAGTTGGCTTGCCCAGTCCACATTATCGATCCTCCGAATCCGCATATGGCCGAGCAAAGATAAATCCAAAAGCTACACTCGGTATAGAAGGCAGCCATGTAAATTCTATACTCGTCAGATAAGACAAAACACAGAGGTTAATTGGAAGGCGACATTATAATTAAATACCTAATAAATTCGTATCAGCTAAGAAGGCTATTCTAAGAACGATAAAACATTTATACCGTTATTGGGTTCCCTTCCCTCGCCCACCTTTCTTCTCTGTAGCCTACTTGAAATGCTATTTTTCTCGTACATATTTAATACGAATTTGAAATCACGTACGTGTTACAAAAACCTCCGATAACCATGGCATATTTCGAACCAATTTTCGCAATTATTCCGGGCGATAACCACATACCAATCGCCATGGATGAGTACACAATACCCAATGAAATGTAAGCGTCCGTTTTATAAGATGGATCGTCATGTTGGATACTCGCTGTGATGGTTTTCTGTAAATTTTTTTTTCAATATAATTATTACACTTTTTTTACCACAGCTTGAAAAAAATTACATTTCAACTTCAACTTTCAAATAATAAACACCTGAAAGGCCCTTTGGCGGATAAGTATGCTAAATTTGCCCCGGAGAGATTTCGGGATGATACTTTGTTGGTAGGTGGGTACCATCATGAAACATCCTTGACCGAAGCTTCGGGCCTCCAACCCCTTCCGTTCTCGAAGAGGGTTATTTTAATTGAAAAACATATTGTAATTTTTTTTTGTAGGCGTTAATGAATGGATTTCTGTAATTTTTTGGTATGTTATAGACACCAATGAAAGGCATCCTAAAAAAAAATCAACACCCCCCACACCATAATTTCTACCCTAAATGATCATTTCCAACTTTCTTTATTTTTTTCAATATGGATAACGATTTCGTAAAATTTTAAAATCATGTTTTTCAGGGGTAATATTAGACCCCTACATCGTGTATATTTTTTTCGAAATTTTTACGAGGGTGCGTCGTAGTGAAAATTTGAAAAAACTTGGAATATGGGGGTAAATGGTGATATATCCGACAAAATTGGTTATCGATGCAACAAATTCAATATTTGGTACACTTGTTAGTTGGATCAATAGAAAAACGTAAAAAATTTATCGAGCCTCCAAGCGCCCCAAAAGAGTACCTCCCCCCAATTTTTAGTAATAGATAGGTTGATGATATTGGTGTCTTTTTCCCATTAGTCAGGATATGAACTTAGTTTCAGTGTCGAACCCTCTGGAGGCCCTAATCAGGAGGTTTGCTTGTCCAAAAGTACTTTTTTTCCAATATAAATCTTTATTCTATCAAAAAATCGAAATTTTTTTACTCCTCTCAATACCGACCAAAATTGCTGATATTCAGTTAGTAATATTAGATTGGTGACAAATTCAAGGCAAAGGAGTGCACATAATCTCGGATAAAAGTTAAAGTATGTCTAAAATTTTCAAAGAGGGCGGGGGGGGGGGGGGGGGGGAGTGACGAAAATCTCCAAGATTGTTCGTTTTCAAGCCAACTGATACAGAATCAAAAATCGTAAGACGTATTCAAAAATCAGGCTCATAGGGCTATTCTAAGGCATGGGAGGGGTTTACATCATTTGACGTCAAAAAATACCAGTTTCAAATCGGTTCACAATGTGCATTGAAAATTTTGTTGGAGATTTTTGGCTTTTGAGGCCCCCTCCCCCCGACTAGGTTTTTAGCTATTTTTACGACAACTTCTTAGTTTAGTTCCTTTTGGAGATCGTACAATTTACGTAACAGGCTTTACATTGGTACATAATTTTCCTTTTTTTCGCATCCCCTCCCCTCCCATCTAATTTTTGGATTTTTTTTTACGGGCTTTTTTTCATTTGAATTTCTTTTACAGCTCGTCTAAATTTATGTAACAGGCTAAAAATTGGTATTAATATGGAATTTCGATTCTTCAAGACTACCTTTCCGCCGCCTCCCTCCTCACAGAAACATACATTCTCTCTAAAACTCGCCCTAATTTCTATAATACGTTGAAAATGGAAGTATTTAAGTTTATTAGGTGCTCTGAATTTGCTCTTAGAGAGTTTCATCCGGTGGGGGTAAAAGCGGGAAGGAGGGTGGTGTTGTAGACAAACACTAGATTCGACATAGGTCATAATACCATCTTTTTAACCCTTCAACTTTCAAAATAATGCAAAATTTTTTCCCTCGTTTTGTATGCATTTTTCCAGTTTTGGAAAAATTACCCCGCATCAAACCCTGAAAAGTTTGTCAATAAAAACCAAGCTATTACGGTATATCATATAAAGGGGAGGGGGGAGGGGGAGATAATATCAACAAAATCGGTTTTGCAGTCCTAGAAGACCATTACGACAATTTCTGGTCATGTCTGATTTTTTCTTTTCCTTCCAACACTAAAATCATTTACTCTGCTTGATACCGACCAAAATCGCTCCAAATTGGTCAATCGGCTCAGTTTGGAGGGGAATTGTATCTATATGAGTGGGGATGACCTTAGATCAAAATTCATTTTTGCCCCATTTTGGGGGAAGGGGTGCTGAGAGGCCAAAAACACAAAAATTATTCCTTTTTGAGTCATCTGATAGAGAATCCAAAGTTGCACAACATATCCAAAAATCAACCTTCTAGGTCAATTAGGAGGGGAGATATGAGGGTTTCTCTCTTCGTTGACCTTGAAAAAGGACTGCTCCTCCCCTATTTCCCCACCAAAATGAGCTAAGATGTTGAAATTTGATATGTACATTGAATAAGGGCCGTAAATATGCCTTTACGGGCTTTCGACTTTTCAGATCCATTGCTCCTCCTTACAGCCCCAAAATGTGGTTTTTTGGGCGGGTATTCTTATGTTTTCCATTTGTTTCTCGCATAACTACCCTCCAACTTGAGCCAGGAAGTTGAAATTTGGCACGTTACTAGATATGCCTTTCGAGATTCTCGACTTTGCAGCCTCTTTGCACCCACTTACAACCTTAAAAATGTGGTTTTTTGTTCGGTTTTTCTCATTTTCTGCTTTGTTTTTCGCATATCTTCCCCCATTTTGGGATAGGAAGTTGAAATTTATACGTAGATTTAGTATAGATCGTAAATGTACCTGTTGCTGGTGACAACTTTCTATACCCCCCCCCCCCCCCCAGATTTAGTATAGATCGTAAATGTTCCTGTTGCTGGGGACAACTTTCTATACCCCCCCCCCCCCATGAAACATCTCTACACTATTGATTTGAAGAAAAAAAACATCGTACTTGATTGATTTTATTGCTTTCCAATAAGTTGAATTACCACTTAAAACTCGCATCACCCCCCGCCCTCCTCCAATTACCACATTCAATTGACAATGCGCTCTTCTCCTCCCAATGTCAAAGAAATCTCAGCTATAAATAATGCAGATAAAAGAAAACTTGACTAAAAAAAATTCTCCCCTTTCGAAATAATTCCTACAATTACAAATGAGAAATTTTTCTGCCGACCAACGAAGAGAGGAAATATTAAAGAAAATGAATAGAAAATTCAATTTACTCACTTGTACGCTGACCAAGGCACTAAATGCGCTGAAGAGCACTACAAAGCATAACCCTAAATAGATATTTCTAAGCACACGAGCGTTCAATTTTGAGATCATATTGACAGCTTGTTTTGGGTCAATAAATTCGAATACCCGGAGTTTTTTCAATGTGTTCACGAAAATGTTTCAAAATCAACTAAACGAATACACATATTACGTACTTAAAGTTGTCTATGAATAATAATAATTGTATAACTAATTTGTACCGCTGTAATTTATGATTACCAAATTAATTACTCGAGATGATTTTAGATCGATAAATCTATTTGATAAGTATTTTTCACGGGCATAGAATTATGTGTGCTATGGTGATTAGCAATATTCTTTACTGATAGCAAATATTTTGATAAGTTCAAGGTACATAGCTAAGGTAACGTACGTCAGAATTTCGATTTTACAATTTATCAACAGTAGTATAAGGGCAGGCCCAGGACCATTCGTTGAAATATACTCTAAATTATTACTAAAGTCACAACTCTAAAATTTTCATAAATTTCTAGGCAGAAATATCCTTCATTTACCCACCTATAAGCACTAATTTTCACAGTTTTTACCATCTATTTTATAGGTGCACAAGCGTTCAGCCGAGAAAATAATTTTTGAAATCAAATATTTACCTATTTTAGCCCTTTTCTCAGAATGAAATCACCAATCAATAACTAAGCATTTTTACCAAGATAGGTGTATAGTGGAATTTATATATTTTATTTTAACCATTTTTAGTCCTTTTAAGAGAAAATTCATTTGTTTTCATGAGAAAAATAGGCGAATTTCCACAAAATTTTAGTCAACCTAGGTCACAATTGTAGATTTCCCATTTTTTTATGGTAGTACAACCAAAAGCACAGCCGAAGAAAATTCTAGCGCAGTCTTGATTTTTTCAATTTTTAGGCTATATTTTGCCATTTTTTAAAAAACTTAAATTTCTAACTTACTCTCAGATTTTTCATTTTTTAGTCAAAATCACTCAATTTTTTTCATGTTAACTAAATTGAGTTTTCTGGCATAGTCCAGCGCAGTACTGGTTTTTTCAATTTTTAAACTACATTTTACTAATTTTTTTAAAAACCTAACTTTCCAACTCACTCTCAGATTTTTCATTTTCAAGTCAAAATTTCTCATTTTTAGTTAAAATTTACCATTTTTTTAAACCTTAATAGTAACACCTCAAATTTCTAGCGCAGTTCTGAATTTCTCATTTTTTAGTTGTATTTTACAATTTTTTTCCAACCTAAGTTTCCATCATGCTTTCAAATTTCTCATTTTTAAAGTCAAAAATTTCTCATTTTTAGACAAAATTTTTCAGTTATTAAAATCTTAATAACACCTTAAATTTCTAGCATAATTCTAGATTTCTCAATTTTTCTCCAACTTTTCACGACTTTAATATCAAAAAAAGTGTTGAGATTTCAAAATTTATATGAGAAAAAAAGAAATAAAATCTTATTAAAAATTTATTCTATGCAAATGGAGGTCTACAAAGATTCTTTTGTTGATCAAAATGAATTTGATTCTGAAAATAATATACCATATTTTAAAGATCCTGTTGCTAGAACAAGATCAAAATATGAAACTTTA
>FIZR01022922.1:0-19253 GCA_900060175.1 Ferrisia virgata
GATAGCTTTCGCCAGCCGAATGCCAGCATACACCAACACCGGCTCTGACAGACCCAGACCTTCTATAAGATCAGTCTGCGGATGGTACGCCTTACTCTGAAATTCCCTAACCCCGTAAAAAACAAAATAAGCGACTATAAACACCCGGGATAGACTACCTACTCCCTTAATTTACACTCCTTTAAACACACCTAAGGACACACTTCATTCACACCAGTGTGCCAAATTCTCTAATAGTTCAACCTGCAAATCCGCAGCAATCGATTGTTATTGAAACATAAACCTGTATCTCATCCTACACCCTTCGGTTAATGCAGACCCTGACTTGTGGTCATGGTATCCCAGATACTGGGGACGCATCGCGCCAGTGCCGCAAGAACCTAGGGGTCTAACCAATGTGGTGAGGTCTCCAGATCACGCAGATACCCACATTGGCGTGACACTTGAGTAGAAGTACATTCTGAAATCACATGTGCCAATCTGGTTCACGCAATCGCAAAATAATACTTCACACTGACATCTGTCCTATCTGTGATATAAACATTGAATTTGGAAAATTCAACCCCCCCCCCAAACAATTCGATATATTTGTTCCAGAAGACACTACGCAAAGAAAAACTTGAATGTAGAATATTCATTTGGAAAACAAATACAAGCGCTTTCAAAAATCACCCAATTACCAATAATATCCAAAACCCAAAAAAATGAATTGGTAAGATATAAACAGTAGGGGATTACAATACAGGTAATTCACACAAATGAAGAGGAAAGCATGATCAAAAATACAAAATTAAATTTCAAAATTAGCAAGGGGGTTGGTCAAAACAGTGGAAACATCAAGGGAATACATAATTACAGAAGAAAGCATTAACAAATACATACATAATTGAAATACAGCATTAATTGTTCATCCTTGAATTGGTTACTCAAATTTCATTCATAACAAAACTTCCAATTATTTTCAGATCAAAATTTCTTCAATTTATTCAAAACATCTCTCAATCATGTAATAATTTCACTGTAAATTGATGGTTCTTCAATATGCATACATTTCCATAAACAATTCATCAATCCGGATGAATTACTTCAAAGACTTGTCTTGTATGGAGGAATGCAAAGTCAAGATGACACAAATTGAAAGATGATTCCTAAAAAAATGGCTAAACTATTATCATTTCATCAAAAATTGATTTCATTAACAAAAAATTAGATAAAATTGGATACAAATTGATTAGGAATTCACATTTCAAAGGTAAAGAAGCTAATTTATACCTTATTGATAGAGATTCTAATATGATGAATCCAGAAATAATTTTCTTTAGATATCAGGGATAAATTGAAAGGATCATTAAATCATTTAATCAAAATTATTAAAAATTATTTCTATTAATTATATATAAATTTTTCTTTAATAAATGATGGTAAGATCTGATTCTGAAGATTCTTTTGAAGAGGAAGAAGAAAAAAATGTGTTTTATAGTATAACAATTTTATGTAATGATAAATAATGGAAGAAGCTAAAGAATTGCACACTCCAATCAGAAAAAAATTTTGTGGTAGACAAATAATAACAAAGGGCATTGATGACTTTTGGGCAAAACACAAATGGTAAGTGTGGTCGACGCTTTATATTAAAAATGTATTTAATTGCATTTAAATATTTTATTTGTATTCTATTCTTGTACGTTTGAAATCTTAAAATGGAAAAATTGATTGAAGAAAATATAAAACCGAAAGGGCAAGTAGAATTATTAGAGCATCTACTTCAATAAAAAGATACATACGGACCAGTAAAATCTTCACAAGAAATGGTGTTGATGAAATTTGATAAGTTGGTGGATTTTGTGGAGCTGGTGTTCAGGGTAACATTAAAGATTAACCCTCTGTATTACATTAGGCAACACATCACCCTCTAGATCCACCAAAACCGAATGAAATTTAAGAAAGGTTTCGATTTAAAAATTAAATTACGAACACCAATGAGACCAGTCAGAATTTCCAAAAAATTAAAAATTTACAAAAAACTATCAAGTCGCTTTTGACAAAAACACAGTTGACCAATACAAACAGCAAACGTAAGAAAAGTTCATGTAAAAGAAACTAGTCAAGCAATGCGGACAAATTAATGAAACAAAAATCAAAGTATAAATAAAAAGTAAACTTACTTCAAAGAAGTGAAACGCTTCATGTCCATGATGATTCAAAAAAATTCGTTTGAGCAAAGGAAGCATGTAAAAAGGCAAACTTTTCAACACGTCTAATAAATGAACGTAACGTAATCAAAATCACTTTGTAGATTGCGAGACAACCACCTACGCATTAGCTAAAATAACGACAATGTGAAATTAAATAAAATCAAATAGTATGTTTTTAAATTAAATACAATCAAAAAATACTCACCCCAAACAAGACCCAGGTATACTGAATAAGGCTGGCAATGAGCATAAAATCAAAATAGCTATGATTAGCAATGTGTCAAGACGCTATTGTATTGTGCTGCGATGATTTAACCGGTAACATGGACGATTTGAAGTCACAGTGGTATACATCTGCTTCCTACACCAAGCTTATAGTTCATCCTGCACGATACTATGCACCTGAAAATGAGAAAAAAAAATTATATTGATAAAAAATCTTTACGTTCTTGATTCGTGTTGTTGGCAATTATACATCTAGAAAATTTTACTAAACAAGTTATCGCATATTTACCCAATATACGAAATTTGTCACGAATTGCATTCATGCACATCCAGTTTTCAATTTGAAAGCTGTGATCAACAATGTAAACAAGATTCCAACTGTAACAAAACGAACAACAAATTCATGAAAAATAAGGATAAAATAACAATCAAAATAAGTGAAAGTAACACGCATAATCTATTTGAGCTGCAACATAGAGAAGATAGGGATAAAAATAGATTAGTAACGCGAAAAGACGAATTTGATTTCAACACTAAAACGTTCCAACTCAACCAAAACTCTTACTAATCGTTCCTCCTAAAAAAACGATATAGTAAAATACATAAAATACCCACACATGTTAATTCACGATTAAAAAAATAAAATACACCCAATATAGAAACTTCGACCTAGAAAGTCTTAATTTTCATCTCAAATTAAATTATACAAGCACAAAGTACACAGCAAACGTTTAAAATCCGAATCACTAATAATCAACCTAACCAAATTGGAACAAAAAAATATTAAAGCAACTTCGAAATCAAACATCCATAAATATTGGTACTCACTCTTCACTAAGCGAACTGCAATCAACATTCCACCATTTCACTGATAAATTGAATTACGATCCACAATACGCGAAATTCAACCACCACAGATGCTGAAATATTCCGCGAATTCCACCATTTCACTGATAAATTAAATTAAATCCACAATACGCGAAGTTCAACCACCACAGATGCTGAAATATCCGCGCTGACATCTGAACCCATGAACAGTTGCAACTGAAATGAGAAAAATTCAGGGCTTCAAATTAGGTAAACAAAAAGGTGGGAAATTTTTCATAATATTTGTCATCCTTCTTTCCAATCACCACACACTATAAACTGCATTGAATCATCTTATCTCTAGGCAGAAATTATCAACCACCTGCCAAAAAGATACAGCCATTGCACTATTTGAAATTTATTGCTCTAAACCTTTGATCCAGGTGTAAACGATAATCAATAGATTTATACTTCTATTATTGATTTTAAGCTATCATAAATTTACTACCTGAGAACCCTAAATCAGTATAATAGAGATATGATTTATTGCTCTATTGTTACATATCACAAAGAGAATTTATTATCCTAAATTTTGGATCAAATATAAATATTAAAAGAATAAATTTATCAGTTTACTGTTGAATTTCAACATTTGAGATTTATTACCCTATTGTTGTACACATAAATATAATATTATTCACCACCAAATTAAACAAAACATATAAAACCCAGTCTTCATTATCAAAATAAGCAAACTGCAATCAAAAATTTCAAATTAACGCGAAATGATTTCAAATATGTTACAGCTTACAATACAAAAAACATAATTACACATATGACATGAAATAAAATATGCGAACTGCTTCTAAGCATTAATAAATTGCAAATGAATTAATTCCAAAATCAAATTATGGCATTATTAATTTTAAGGAATTCAACAATTCAATAGAACGAATAAATGCGAATAAATGCATCGATGAAACGAGATGGATGCTGAGTCCATCCGAATCTCACTACTGCACACGTGTGAGTATACTGAAAAAGGTGATGCCAGTACCCTACACAGTAGGCAGGTGTTACCCATGCAAGTATAGTATATAAAGATCGTAATCGTTACTGGATAAATATCGAAACAAAAATAACCCCAATCACGTTCCTTAGCTCGAAATTCACCTCGGAAAAGTACGAAAACCGATGATTGTAACAAATCAAATCGTGAAGTATTGTTCTTATTGATACCGTTATTAAAATCCATATTTAAATATTCTGTATTTTTTACTACTTACTCAACATTTAGGCATCATTTCACAGCATCCTTGATCCTCGCAAGACGCCATTCCACATTACAGTTCAT
Source organism: Ferrisia virgata (assembly GCA_900060175.1). Lineage (NCBI taxonomy): Eukaryota > Metazoa > Arthropoda > Insecta > Hemiptera > Pseudococcidae > Ferrisia > Ferrisia virgata. Next base: position 4,582 of record FIZR01022922.1, read on the forward strand.
AGATAGACTGCATAGTACCGGAATCACCGTACAGAACTACGAATGTAAATGAATTATTTTCAAAATCATATCTATAATAACTTTAACAATATAAATTCATCAAGTTGAAACGAATAGAGGTTATAACGAAAACATAAAATCATATAACTTGCTCTTACCAGCAGCAGTTGATATTCTGGGTTCGGGAAATCTCCAAACGAATACTTGCTCATCTTATACTGCGGAAAGAAGTCAAAATATTCGGTTGATCTCGGTACACAGCATCTAAGAATTCAATTCTGATTAATATGATTTCGCATTCAAATCATACTTCGACATAATTCTTTTCCAATCTATTACACCAGTCAAAAACTTGGAATTTATAGCCATTTTGAAAGTGAATAGTTACTTACTTGGTGTCAGTTTGAAAGGCCTTCATTCTCCATCGTAGATTCGGATTTGAAGATGGTGGAACATTATCATTTTTGATTCATGTTGCCAATCTTTTGAAACATGAGGCAAGGTAGGTCTAAATTATACAATCATTAATTAAATACGGCTACATTCTGCATCAGCAATTTAAAATCGTACGTTGCGTCGAGGATCCGTTCGTGGATCGAATATTCAGTAAACGTCACATTTAAAATGTAATTTATTAATTACTAAAAGTATAAAAAACGAACATTTGAAAATCTTACATTAGACTCATCAGAGTACAAACAAAAAACGAACAGAAGAGCATGAGCAAAATTTATTGGCATTCAACCAACGAACTAAGCTAGGATCGATGATCCGCGTCATTAAACTAATATTACAAAACGTCAAACAGTAAACTAAAATAATTATAGTTAACCGAAACGTCAAATCACTAAAAATAAAACTGCAGAACGACTCACAAGACAACACAATTGGGAGATGTCGATCAATGATCAGGATGGTGATTAATTACCCATTGCATCCTATTACAAGTGACCAAAAGAATAACGACAGAGAGCATTGACATCATATGCCTTCTCCGGCTTGTCCAACGCTACATCATCTGCCAGGCTGCCACTTGTCAGCAACCCTAGTCTTATCAAGTTATCAGCTGTTGATGCTTTTGTTCGTCAGTGGAAATTCATTAATTTTGGAAATTTGTAAATTAAAAAAAAAATTTATCCTTCTATTTACTCCTTACTTCGTTTTCAAAATCATCGCAACGCAAGAACCAGACCACATATATTCTTCTAAATCATCATTCGAGCATCGAGCTTCGAGCTCTTCATCTTCGTAACAATACACCGATTTGAAATCTTTTCCGTCGTGTGAAATGAACGAGTACGAAAAGAAATTACTTTCGTTTCGGAAGCAACAAAGAAAAGATAAGCTATTAAATCAATGTAAAACTTACCTATGGCATCGTCCAATCTCCTCATTATCTTCTCTCGCAAACATGGTAAATCCTGCACAAACAACAGACCAAGTAAGTACATACTGAAGAAAATTTACATCATCGTTGTTACTATGTTGAATAATTATAAGATTAATTCTTTTGATACGAATTGAGCATCTACCAGACTGAAAAATACCCTACAGATTTCAGATAGCGCAGGTGACTCTGCTGACCCGTTGATAGAAAATGAGGACAACGATCCAGATTACGACGATTACGTCGACGATGACAAAAGCAGTCCAGCAGAGCTTCGCGAAGTAACCGAAGATATCACCCAAAACGCAGTTCAGAATACTTTCAGCTGGGTTAAATTCGCATTTTCGGCGGTGATTTGGATCTGTTTATTCGCGTACAGCGTTTACATTCAATTTGGAGCGGTTTTTTTCATTCTCAGTTGTTTTTATTTTATTTGGACCAATACTCGAACGAGTCCTAAGAAAGCAAACGAAATAAGCGCGTACTCGGTTTTCAATCCTAATTGCGAACGTATTGAAGGTACTCTAGATGCAAAGCAACTCGAATCTGAAATGCTCTACGGTATGATGTTTTGATTGATATTTTACAATATTTTTGTGATACTTTCAACTTTTTCGACTTTGTTGTTGTTTTTTTTTTTTTTTATACATTGTTATTTATTTTTTATTCTATTTCCCTCGCAGAACTATTATTATTTGTATTTCGCACATTTTATATGTTAATAATGGTTTTATCGATTATACTTTGTACTTGTAACTCAACATGGTTGATTGAAAATTACAATTTGTTTATGAACGGGCATAACGTGTATGTATAAATTTATTCATTATATATAAAAAAAGAAAAAAACACGAGTCTTTGAAAGATAATTATGGTATTTGTTGGAAAATACTTCGTTGCGGAGGAACTTTTGCTTTTGCGGTATTCGGTTGTCGAACGAACGTTACTTTTTCTCGTATCTCCGAACGTGAAATATCGCCTCGCAGAATCAACAAACGAGATAAATGGTCCTCGGTTATATCCGGAAATTTATCCACCAACGTGTGCAAATCGAGCGATAAAATATCAGAATCTTCGCTTTTTAATACTTCGGCTGAGGCTGTAATCGCATCTAACGGAGAATTAACACGAGTCGTCACATCGGGAGCAATTTTAACGAAAAATGCTCTCAGTTGTTCCACTTCGCGTACTATTTTAGAGGCAGCTTGCCGACGCTCTTCCAGAGTTCGAAAAGTAATTTTTTTCTGCAGCATGGCAATTATGTAGCGTTTCGCTACCAAATCTTCGGCTTCGAATATTATATATTCTAGGTTCTTTCCTTTCAGATGAATGTAGTCCTGTTGAAATGTGTTAGAAAAAAATTAGGGTTTTCATCGAAACGAATTAAAAAATCCAAGACGAAGGTACGTAAAAAAATAATTACTTGGAAATAATCCTCCAGAGTGACGCAAATCGTATCAATCGGTATAGAGCTGGAAACCCATTTGGTGGTAATTAAATCTTGAAAATGATTGTCTAGATCTAAGAAAGCTTCTTCTAATAAATACTGAGCAGCTTCGTTACGTAAATTTTGAAAAGTTTGCAACAAAGAGTCGTAGTTCGGAATGGCTAAAACATGACCTTCTAAATTCCAATAATGCTTTCTCATTTCTTCGGCCAGTTGCTGGAATTGTAGGCAGTTATTGGTGATTGTGATCATATGATGAGTAAAGTACGGTATTTGACTTCGGTCTTCGAAGTGCTTGTTCTTCAATTCAGCGATAGCTTCTCGGTACAATTTACCGAAATAATTAACCTGATCCATACCCAGAACCAGAGCTTTTTGTACTAAATCTGGTCCGATGGTTTTGGCCACTTGTAAATTCTGATCTATCATTTGGAATATGATGACCGGAGTGGCAGTTTGGTAACATCCATCTGGACTTTCTTCCGGATGTACTTCCGAATACCAATCTTGTTTCTCAGTTTCTAGAGTTTTTTGCATCCATTCTTTATAATTCTTTTCCATTCCGTCTAGGTAATTTTGCTGCAGTTTGTTAACAACGTGCGGTTTGAGTAACGGTCCGACAGACGAGATATCGATATTTAAATCCGGATGTTTCATCAGCTCCGGACCGAAATAGGTGTTTTTGATCCACGATAATATGGACACGTATTCGTTACCTTCTAATCCGTTCGAAATGATTTCTTCTAAATGCGTTGATAAACTTTGATGGTACATATGAACGAATTTGTTAACTATATCGTACGAAGGTGGAAAACAAGGACCGCATAACGTTTTCACTACTCGTAAATCTTCTAAAATAAACTGTCTACTAAGTTCCAAATACGTGACCAGCCACAATCGGTTACCCGATCTTTCGTCTACTTGAGTACCTTCGATACGTTGCGAGACGGATTTTTCGATCTCTTTGAACGCCATCTCACGCCACTTTTTCGGTCTACCCGGCGGCAAGAAACCGCTCTGTCTTTGTCTTTGTAGCGCTACGGCGTCGGATTTCTCTTCTCGCTCGATTATCCTTAACGCGGTCACAATCACAGTCGGTTCTTTTCGCACAATGGTCAACGTTCGACCGAGCACCAGCTTCAGTTGTTTTTCCAACAGTTGAGATAGAGCTTCGACGTCTTCGAAGTACGCCTTCAACAGCATTTTATCAGCGACTGACTGGTTAGGTAGTTTATGAAGCTCGTACAGTAAATCGTCGCGAGAATTTTCTAAATCGATCAAACACTGATGAGCGTGCAGCAATTTACCATCGCTGATCCATTTTTTAGTTTTTTCAGCACTTTCAGGTACCGTGAACAGGTGTTTAAGGTTTTCGATAGCGGTCACGTATTGCGAGTGGCGCATATTTTTATTTTTCACCTCTTGCAAAGCGTCGCCCAACTGGGGTAGTTCAAATAATTCTTGCTGTATCTTCTGTATGAAGGTTCGTACATCGGTAACGCATTGTAAAAATGTTTGTTTCAGATTTATAGCTACTGTAACGTTATCGAGCTGAGCTTGCATGGTTGTTTTCAACATTGCTTCGGTAGAGAGGAATTTTCGCGCTATTCTTCGCTTATGTTGTTCCACTTTCTCGAGGTGGCCTGGTTTTTGGAACATGTTGGCGACGCGTTTCATCGCCGCGTTGAGAGCGTCTTTCTTCATATCTTCCATACTTAATTTTGCAGTTCCGTTCGATGTGATAAGGGCAGTTTTCGACAACTCGGAGTTCTTCAGCAGGTAAACAATACGCTTCATGCTGGCCGTTTCCGAAGGCTTTTTCAAACGTTCCATATCCATTCGGCCTGCGTTCGAGACTGTTCGACGTTTATATTGTTCCATCTTTTCCATTTGACCGGCTGGTAGTGATACAGTGTCGTGTTTTGGAGGCGTTTTCTCCACATCTTGATCTAGTGTTTCCATCAAGCACAAAGTTGGTATTCACAGCGAATGGAGATTTAAAGATGAAAACGATTCTTGATCACACGCAAATAAGGTTACATATTTTTTCTCGTACGACTTTATAACATCATACATATACTAAAAATCGTTAATGATTCGAGAATAATCAATTTTTTATTAAGATAATTTCAATTTCCATTGATAACGAAGGTAATAACAAGTTATTTTCTTTTTTATAATGTTGTCATCTTTATACTCTTCTTTGATTGGATAGTACGGGTAGGTATGTGTTTGATAGGTATACACTAAGCCCAATCAAATTTTTCCCATAAAATACTTCGTAACGAAATTAATGAAAGCTACACACATTTTGTTTTAATCTAAGCAATGGCTTAATTGTGATTACGAGGAATTTTTTTCCGATTTAAACCAATTCAATAAATAATTTTTCAATATACGTATATGATTATTGAAAAAAAAATACCTTTTCATTGGTAATTACTACACGACTAAGATGGCCCCCTTAAACGAAATAACATAAAACTGAGCATGTATATTTCACGGAACACCAGTCAACTTATTCATCATACTCCTATAAGTTTCCATGTTACTTAATTTACATATTTCGACGAACAAAACACAGTAAATACCCCAACAATTAAGATGAAAAAAATAATTTATTATTTTGGGCATAGTTGAGAAAAGGATTGTATACAATTGTATTTTTTACGATCATCGGTTGTAAGAGGAATGTTACCGGGTCTTTCTGATAAAATTACACTGCAACCAGCTTCGAAAGCTGCTTCAGCTTCTGAAATGATAATAAAATTTTCAAAAGATACGTAAAACATGAAATATCTCCTCGAATGAAAATAAATAATTTTCTATTACCCTTCACTGCATCAGTAATGAACAGTATTTCGCTCGGATCACAATTCATGACATTTGCAATATTTAGGTAACTTTCTTTTTTCACTTTAGCACCCACATTAGTATCAAAGTAGTTTGAAAATAACTTGAAAAAAAAAAAAATGAAAATAAAACATAATGGAACAAAAAATACGAAGATAAACCAAAATTTGATGTATCATTTTCAAAGGCACTTACGTATAATAAATTGCCAAAAATGGAAAATTGAAACAGCAGCTTTTGAGCTTCAACACTACCGGACGAATATATATTCAAAATTTTATTATGCTCTTTCCATGATTTTAAGGCTGGAAGTACATCATCGTACAAACTAAAAAGAAAAAAATACGATACATAATTGTACAGATGAAATCGATTCGTTTACAACCATTTAATATAAAACTTTCGGGTATCGATACGCACTGACTTTTCAAATGACCATTATAATATCCATCTTTCCAAATAAAGCCTTGCAATTTTTTCAGTGCGAAAGTTTTCCTATCATTATCCATTTGCCAGTTTATATTTTCGATTATACTTTGAGTTTCATTATCACCTTCTGAAATTGGAATAAGCCCATCTAGTTTATTCAACTTGTCTTCCTCGCACTGAAATACATATACAATGATTTAATTTGAATACTTATCGTGAAAATGTTTGGTTCAATTGTAAGGGGAAGTTACTTGGGTGAAAAATACTAATTACTTGTTGCTTAAGCAATTTCACTACGTCTTGAAATTCTTCTTTCGACCAATTCTGTTCAATGTACTCTTTGAGATTTGTCCTAGCGTATGGAAACAAAGTATCCTAAAACAAGCCATAACGAGCAAATGATTAATACTACGGAGCTAATTCATCGAAGCAAGAATAAGCCAAAAAAGAAATGATTACTTTTACAAAGCTGATCGACGTCGTTGTTCCTTCTATATCCAGTAAAACATAACGCTGGGTGAATCCAATACCTACGTTTTCCATGTTTCAGTCTTCATGAGTAATTTTATTCAGTATGATGAAATTATTACACATGAAATTAAACTGAGATAAAACTTTGATCTTTGAACTGTACTTCCTTATTTTCATACAAGTCGGGCACTATTACCACATTAATCGATCAGTTAAAGTAGTATGAGATAAACATGTTTACCAACACATTTGTTGAAAATATCGTTAATGCATTGAAAGTAAATGCTTAAAGCGTTAAATATGAAGAAAAATATCAAAATTAACCTAAACTAGAACTTGACAACTTATAACAGAGCTTCGCAAAAACACACTGTTTAAAAAAAAGAAAAACGAAAACAGTGATAACAAAATCGTAAAAAATTAGAATTACTAAGGAATTACCGTAATTGCTCAAAAATTACCGAATGAATTTTTTTTCATCTTAGTCAATCGTTGTCTTCGCAAAGCTAATAAACATTTGAAAAACATCTCAATGTGTGATTACTTTCGAAGTTCTTTTCGCTAGGGATGTCGCAAACGTGTAACGTTAATTTTTTTACTTGAAATTAATATTATTCAATATTATTATTTAATCGGAGTTATAAAATAAGTGAACCTCATGATGGTGAGTAACTGATACTATATAAACCGATAATTACTGATTTTAACTGTTGTTGAAAGCGGTATCGTATAACGAGATCATCGGCTTGTGTGTATCGTCGATGGTTTATATTTCACACGTAACTGCTTCGAAATTACGTACAATACCTTTATACGGTTGCATTTGATTCGATACTCTTAATTTACATATTTCACTTCGTAGGCTGGCTTTAATAAAGATGTCGAGAAACCGGCCGTTGCGTCAGATATCCATAAGATCAGAATCACCCTGACTTCGAAGAACATGAAGAGTTTAGAAAAAGGTAAGAGCCCTTCACATTTCAATACTTGTTCGCTGTCAATTATTTCAGTCATACGGTTTTTCACATTTAACATATTTTTCAGTATGTTCGGATTTAATCGACGGTGCTAGGAAGAAAAAACTGAAAATTTCCGGACCAGTCAGAATGCCGACTAAAATCTTACGAATTACCACCCGTAAAACACCTTGCGGTGAAGGTTCTAAAACATGGGATCGCTTCCAAATGAGAATTCACAAAAGAGTTATCGATTTACATAGCCCTTCCGAAGTTGTACGACAGATTACATCTATTAGTATTGAACCTGGTGTAGAAGTTGAAGTTACTATCGCCGATTCGTAATGTGTTGGATAGAATAAAATTTTTATTACTATTTTTCATTTGTACTTTATTCATTACGGTGGTAAATTTCTTAAATTGAATTTTAGAATTTAGATTTGTACGTAAAGGGTGAATCGAATTTTTTTCACTTTTTCTGGCGGAATTTTTATTAATTGACATGTTTTCGAATGAAACAGGACAACATAGAGTGAAAACACGATGGATTTAAACAATTTTGAAAATTCGATAAATATTTTTTTTCTAATATTATAATTGGAATAATTATTTACGGAAAAAGAATCTCATTCGTTGGGGGGAAAACTTGAAATGAAATTAAGCTGTTAATTTTGATAATGACATTACGTAGTAAATACATATACCTACAGGAGTAAACATGGTGCAACGAAAGTACACCGAACTGCGGATATTTGTTTTGAAGTAATTAAATAGCATCATACAAAACTGGTACCGATGTTATGTACAGCAACTGAATATCACGAAAATCGTGGAGTTAAATTTCAGAATTTTATTCAATAACAAAACCGTTAGAATCGTCTCTGATGAACGAAAAGTTTGCAGCGAAAGATTGGTAGGTATGAAAAAAAGACAAGTGAGTAAATTCTGTTTTGTTGAACTGACAAAGATGAACGTACAAGTTCACATTGAGTAAAGCACTTTGAAAGAGATAATTATTGCAACGAACTCGGATACAAGAGTTCTCTCGACCCGAAACCCATTAACCATACTCTTATCACAAAAATTTGCAAACTACTGATCCACCTCAATTCGTAAATGCGATTAGAATCAATTAAATAAAGACAACCAATTATTAGGCTTCAAATAAATACTTTATTAGTTAATTTTAGTTACTCGTACAAATCAACTTCGTAATTGTTTACAACGGAATAATTTTTAATTGAGAGATGCAATAGGTAGTTGTTTATGATAGACGGATTCCGGTACTTCCTGGACATTCTTTGTCGTGTTTCTTGGTTAAGACTGAAAAAATAAGAGTTAAAAATTCGTACGTATTAAATTTCATATGAAAAATTAGTTGATCGTTAGATTTGTGGATTTTTCCAACGATCATTTTAAATAGCCTAAATTTCCTTTCTTTGTCGAAAGAAAATTCAACATCGATAGGCAGTGTAAAAAAAGTTCACGAGTTTCATTTGCTTGGAAAGTTACTTTCGTTGAGTGAAATTTTCTTCGATTCTTCCAGCGTACATGGGAATGGATTCACGTAAATTTTTGAGAAGAACTAACTAACTAGAACTTTGCATAATTGAATAAAAATCCAACTCACTTTTATTTTGTTCGCAGTTGTATTTCTTGAGGGCACATTCGTTCATGAAGCTCAACATTAATTTACCACCGTCGGAGGCGCAGAGCGGTTTATTCGAATCATCTTGGCAAATATTGGCGCATTTTCCGAAGGTAACATTTTTCGTATCTTTTTTCTGCTCAACCGGGCTACTGGCAACGACCGCTAATACAGCTGAAATTTAGCAGCAGAGAGAGGGGAAAAAAAAAAGAAACATTCGTTAGGAAAGTCAGCTTAGCACAACACGCTGCAGATGAATATTAATAAAAATGAAAGATTACCGAAAAGAACGAAAATTGCGAATTTCATAATTAAGCGATTGGTATAGGTAGGCAGCTGGGCGAGCGTAATCTTAGCAAAACCAAAACAACAAGCACACGATACCAAACAGGATCAGCACAAACGACGACTCAATAATGCCTCTGGCGTTCCGGCCCTTATAAAGGGTACTCGGTCGACTGTATGGTCATTGATATTAATGAGAGATAATTTGAAGGTCGAAAAAGACTCGCAATCAGAAAGGAAGCCGTTTTAAGTAGGAAATCAATTCCGCGGATGTAATTCGAATTTATACACCGTACAAATTCTAGCGCAGCAAACGGCTTTAGTTTACATTTAATTATTTTGTTTATCTAATAACAATTGAAATTTGTAGGAAAAATTTCGGTTAAACGGCGAACAATGAAGGAAGAAACTAGAAAATACAACATACGAACTGGTTTTCGCAAGTTTTTCGTAGTATCAACGATAAAAAATAAGAGGTGTAAGGAAAAAGGCCGGGAAAAGTTGCTCGTTTTTGTTCGACACGAGTACAGACGAGTAAGTCTACCTCAACGTACGTATGTGATTTGTACTCCCTAGACACGTTCACGATGCAGTAATTCAATCAATGTTGAGCAAATCACTAAGAAACTAAAACCTATTGCTAGTATTTACGTTGTGAAAGAACGGTGTATCAAAATATTATGGTAGCTATAACGTTGCAGATACTCAACGTAGAATGATTTAACGTGCGGTTATTATTTATCGAGTTATATTTGTGAAATTGCAATATCCGCTTAGAGATTACAATGTTATACGTAGGATAAGTACTTAATAATTTACGTAGTTTATAAATGCATCGTTTCTTCCTAGCGTCATCATTCGGTTAGTAGGTTTTCTGTACCAGTAGTAGCTGTACACATGATCTATCTCAAGACCACGGACAGTGTCCTTCGTATACTTCAACGTAATCTAGAAAATATACGTAACACTTGATACAACCAAAGGCTAAGGATTCAAAAATTAAAAGATAGTCGTTTACTCGCATCGACGACGTTAGAGCTCTACGACACAAAACTTACTGTCGCTTTTTTCGTGATAACACTGAATATGGCATCTCATGTGACAACGGCTTTTGAACGAGAAATACTCGTCTTTATTGTTCTTAGCACATACTGGTTCGAAATAATCTTTACAGCGTACACTGCAACCATCACATGGTTGAGTATTCGCCGGCTTCGTGTAATCTCGAGGTATAACTGGAAACAATCGTCGAATAAGTAATTAATAATACGCACGATAACTCCGATGCCAAAACAAAAACAACACTTACGTATCTCTTCGGTATACTCTTGCTGTTGCAAATCTTGCTCGCAAGCTCCTTTGTATAAATACATGTAAGCGTAGCCTTATTACGAGCAATACAAGATGAAGATATAGAAACAGGTAGGATGGCTTTAATTTAGCGGCTTCGTTACCTTAAGTAAAAAATATCAAATGTTCAAGATTAGGTACCTGTATGCTTGACGCATTTATTTTCGCAATCGAAATGACACCAGCTTTCGAAAGTTATTTTTTGGCCTCCTCTTTCGGCACAAATCGGATAGTAATCAAATCGAATCCATCGCGTTTCAGGGCAATACGAACAATCGCATTGCCACTCTATAGGTATTATGATTGATGAATACGCACCAGATGATGTGTGATCGGTACGACGGTTATCGTCGGCGATGTGAGAAAATACATTTTCTAAAATGGGTGCAAAAAGTAATTCGAAAGTATCGTTTTTAGATTTACATTATTACGATGTAACGGCGTACAAATAAGATACGCTTTTAGTTACAAAATGCACAACGTACTTCTATTGGTAATGGGAAGAGGTGGACATTCGTGTTGAAAAATCAATGCATATCCTGGAAGTAAGACGTAGTAAATTTAATATTTTATCCGATTCGCACGAAGCAGATGTTAGACGTAACCAACTTCGTAATGAAAATAATAATAGAAAACCATTCGATAATTAAAATTTCATAAATCAAACTGAAAATTCAACTTTCAAGTTCAACTCTTTACGAAAATGGAGGATGTTTGCAAATTCCAAGGTTGTAAAATGCAAGATACCAAAATAGCCAATCATTGTTTTGTTTTCTTGTTTTCTAAACGCTGATTGGTTATGCACCAAAGTATCGAATTATGGCATGAAAAAAAATGATAACTTTTCAACGGGAGAAAATAAATAACACGAAAAAATCACTATTGTAGTATAATATTTTCATCGCTATTCTTTTTCAGAAACGAAAAAATTAGTCTTGAAGCGTGATCTTTAATTCGTTTTGATAGTCCCCTTTCTCCTCCACCTCGTCAAGCACCAAAGTACGCTATTTTTCTTTAATTTAACACGATTCATAAGAATACATTTTTTGAAAGAATAAATAATTGTAATATTGTAACGAATGTTTGGCATCCTGTGATCGTGACGCCCTTCTCGAGACGAAAGAACTAAACAATAAGAAAAAAAAACCATACTTACTTTCGACCGAATCGCACTGATTATGGCAAATTAAATGGCATTGCGAATCGAACGTCTTGAATAGACCGTTGGTTGTTCTACCACAAACTGCATTCTTAGGTACATCCCTACAAGGACACTGACATTTATTCTGAAGCATTGTAATAAAAGTAGATATTTCTTGTGTAAGGCCATCTTCTTCCGGACTGCTACCTATTTCTTTCTCTAACTTGGTCTCATTCTTTACGCTAGTTTCTTGTTCGGTGCATTTCAAACCTAATAAAATGTACAACAGAAATGTTGTTATTTGCAAAAATTTCACTCGTTTTATATAGCAGAATATTATTACGATCAACAATTAAGAATAGCTGAATTGATCCTTAGATCATATGTTACGTATTACATAATAAGATCGCTAAATACTAGCGCAATTAATTGACAGTGACATTCGGACATGGTACCAACTACGAAAGATAAGTAGGTGCTTCCTTAACATGAAAACCTCTTGACATCTTGAATAACGAAATAAAAAAAAAAAAAAAAAAAAAAAAAAAAAAAAAATAGTAAGTACTTACTTTTGATTAAATGAATAACTACAAAAATAACGAGACCGTTTAACTTGGCCCAATTGAAATCAAAACACTTCATAATATTATATGTGTCACTGTACATTAGCTTGACCATATACATGTACTTCGGATAGATTTTTATCATCTGCTATATGCAAAAATGTTAGGACATTTTTTCGTACCTGCATTCACAAACGAGCTAATACCTGTTACCTTGAAAATCTTAACATTGTTACGGTCACGTTTTAAATACCGTAATATGAAAATCCGTAACATCAGTGTCTATCAATGTGCATACGGTATCTATCATCAATTTTATCAGGTAAGTTAGGTACTTATTGGAATCATATGGATACGAATAAACTCGAGTTGAAGGTTTTTCAGGTTTTTTTTTTCCCCTCCGAAAATACACATCAAGTACGCGTTTGTTTTTGAATTCAAATGTAATTGAATAGTGCGTGCTCAATGAACCGTTCAAACTCCTTTCGTAGGAGTTAATTCTCACATATAAATTTACTCATCTAATCGTACGCATAGGATGTAGCTTCGGTTCAATCGTGATCTAAATATTATTTTTAATAAATCGAATCTGTAAATGTTTCTATATTGTATTTGTTCATATTAAAAAAAAAAAATCAATAACTTATATATTATTAGATGAGGAAATGATTTAGTAAAAAAAATAAAATAAAATAATGAAAATCACACGCACAATGCTAAGTTAGGTCAACATTTCAACAATGTAAACATTATAGTTATATCACAGTTTAAATATTGGTACAGGTACATGTATGTACCGCTACCATCGTCCCTGCCATCATCCTCTTAGTTCCAGCACACATCAAATTAACCCCTGTAGATTGGGGACGTATTTGTAGGCGGTTCAGTGGTACGACAGGATCCATTGTATACGTATGCAACTTCTGCAAAAAAAATAAAGAAAATATACGATCAACATAAACTCAAAATGTCTATACTAAAAAACAACACAAACTAACCAAAAGATTTATTTGGTATGTTTTAAAAATATGAAATCTAAGCCATCAATTTGATTTTTTACTACTAGAATAATATTCTTATTTTCTCATACTTTGAATTTTTAGTATGATTTTTTTCGTGCATTAGAAGTGATAATGATGGAGGAAACGGGAAGATGTACACAATCGATTTATTTTCAAACAACTTCCTTTTTTTTCTTTTTTTTTTTTTTTAATTAAAAAATTATTTTTTCATTTTTCATAGCGTTTAAAATAGGCGAGATTCAATTATAGTCATGATTTGGAAGCATATTTATATGATAAAGAGTCAAGATAATAAAAGGCACATCTAAGACCAATACTAAATCTGTATAGGAAATTTCAACCTTTCTAAATCAAGTTGAAGGGGAGTTATAAGATGAACAAACTCAAATAATCAGGTAGTTAATGTACTGATAATTGCGTGATAATAACTTGGTAATGTACTGGTAACTACTTGGTAATGCACTGGTAATTACTTGGTAATGTATCGGTAATTACATGGTAATCTGCTGGTGATTATTTACCAATTTACTGCCAAGTACTACGTAATTTACCGGTAATGGTTTGGTAATATACTGGTAATTACATAAAAATTTACGGGAAACGACTTGGTAATTTACTGGTAATTACTTTGCAGTTTACGGGCAATCACTTTGTGATTCACTGGCAATCACTGTACTTTACTAGTAATCATTTGGTAATTTACTGGTAATAACTCAGTTAACTTGGTAATGTACAGGTAACTACTTGGTAATGCACTGGTAATTACTTGGTAATGTATCGGTAATTACATGGTAATCTGCTGGTGATTATTTACCAATTTACTGCCAAGTACTACGTAATTTACCGGTAATGGTTTGGTAATATACTGGTAATTACATAAAAATTTACGGGAAACGACTTGGTAATTTACTGGTAATTACTTTGCAGTTTACGGGCAATCACTTTGTGATTCACTGGCAATCACTGTACTTTACTAGTAATCATTTGGTAATTTACTGGTAATAACTCAGTAATTTACGGACAATTACTTGGTAATCTGCTATTAATTACTTGGTAATATACTGGTAATTACTTGGTAATATACTGGTAATTACTTTGCAATTTGCAGACAATTACTTTC
>FIZR01022925.1:0-26423 GCA_900060175.1 Ferrisia virgata
CATTTCACGTATTGTTTGTCTTCATTGCAAATTATCCGATAAGGCACGTACATCTATACACATTTTTTTTGGCGTAATAAAACTAACCTTCACATGTAGTTTTATGGGAATTCGAGGGTTGAGAAGAAAATGCAAGACGAGCTGCTAAAAATGTTTTTAAAGAAGTAAATTTGAGGGAAAAAAGAAAAAAACACATAAACATGGACAAAGTAATGAAAACTTTATCGATTCAATTAAATAGGTACGTAAACGAAAAATAAAATTGTTCCACATTCGTTCCACTAACAGCATACACTCGGGGGCGTAATGAATTTTAAAGCGAATCAAAGGGAACGATCAGTTCGCGTTTCAACAATCATCAAAATAAGTATCGTTTGGACGAGATGCGGCAACTCTTCAAAATGTATGAAATGACATCACCGCTAATTCCGTGAATTTTCTTTCGTTACGCCTCCGGGAATATTTTGTAGCATAATATAACATAACCAGAACTTTTAACTACATTATACTTTATTTATGTGCAAAATGTTCGACTACTTAAACAAATGAGAATATTTTCATTTTGTTATAACGAATAATTAACTCGAGTAAAAAAAAAAGGGTACGTCTATATAACCATAATTATATATATATTTATATATATATATATATATGCACATGCACATGCACATGCAGGTATGTAACTCATAGTATGTATTTCATTTAAACGGGTGAACGTTAACTTTTATTTCTTTACATTTCCAATTCGCATTCGTAAAAATAACTGGAAATAAGTACAAATAAGTATAATACGTATTAAATGTAAGAAGTTCAATTATTTTAGATAATTTTTTTTTCACCTTATTTTATATCAAAAACTGATATATTTACGTATTCACAAGTATTAAAATGTAGTAAAAAAAAATACACGTAAAAACGACTAAAAAAAATTCAAATAAAAAATTATCGATTGAATAAAACAATATTGGAATGCGCACTGGTACAAACTGCAGAGAGAAGGAGGCTTGCCGCTGGCGATACACATACGGTATCTAACACATCGCAAATACATACGTTAATGAACAATCTACATTAGAGTAGGTATCATATAATTACACAAACGATAGCGTAAGTACAATTTACAACAACAACGACAACGTAAAATGCTTATCAGTGAATATTGGAAAGCTAAAATGCAAAACGTAAGACTAACGAAAGTTTGAATTCTCAATTTTGGTCGGTGGAAAATACTTCTTCCAAACAGAAAAGGCCCGGAATGAAGATAAAGAGAGAAAAAGAAAGGAAAGAGAAATGTCTAAGTGACGAAACAAACACGCCAAAAATGATAGAATAAGATTAATGGCGAGCTCGCCACCCAGCGTCCGTGAGTTATAATAAATTAAAAGCGGAATTCGAATGGTGTCCCAAATCGAGGATCTGAAATACGATGCTCGAATCGCGTACGCCATACATACAGTCAACATTCGCTAATCGTTTTAAATTAGCCACCAAGTTGAAATTCTCCAGACTTGTACGCAATTGGCGTTGAAAACCGCTTGACGTGATTCGTACGTGCGCCTATTTGAAAATTTGGAACACAAAACGAATTCTGCCACGCCGAGTTTCAATCCAACACGATACATCGCCGTACAATAGGAACACCTCAAGTAGGCTAGATTACAAATGATAATGGATATCGATATACGTACACACGTAGTACCTATGTAACTTTAATGCTACGCACTGAAAATTTGAAATAATGGAAAAATTTATTTCGGTTGGAATCGCATCGTTGATTGACGAATTGTTTCGTAATTTCGATATATGTCTGGAAATAAAATTTTCTATTTGCGACTTTTGAGACATTTTGAACATTTTTTCCTCCAATTGAAGAAAAAAACGAAATTTTTAGAAAAATTTTGAATAATTTTGGACAAAATTACCGATAAGTCGAGACAGATTTCAATTCTTGAACTTCGTTTGTTTAAACAAAATAGAATGAATTTTCAATAAGTACCTATGTCTCAAAAGTCACCAATAGACAATCTTATCTTTCAAGACTTATAGGTATTAAAATTTTAGAACATTTTATCCATTAATGATGAAGCTATAGCCAAAATAAATTGTTCCAGTCAAGATAGCCAGAGCATGATGCCTTTAAATGTCGATAGCATAGGGCAACTAACATGGGCAGAGATACGGAGGCTAGCCCCTCCAAAAGTTTTTAAAAAAATTTAACAAGTGATAAGTTCGCATAATTGAAAATGGTGAAATGTAATTTTTCAACGGCCAAAAATGCTGTTAAAATTCTTTTAGAAAATCAAGGCGTAGGGGTTTAAGGCCGCTCCCAAAAATGTTGACTCATCTCCGCCTTCGGCAACTAATTCATTTTCAAACGATACAATCATTAGTTATTAGTCTCTGTCACTGTTTTGTTATTTTCATGCATTCGGTTCCTTGTTTCAGTTCTGTAATATTTACACTTTATAACGGTTATTTATATCCGTTCTACATAACTAATATTCGTGACCCGTGTTTTAGGAGTTATCTTCTGTTATTTACTCGATATTTCCGCGTTTCTAAAAGTTTTCTTAGTGTAAAATTGGCTGTATAAAGTAATTTTGTAAAAAAAAAAGTCTCAACAATTTTTGCAAGGTGGAAGTTACGTGAAAAGAAATAAGACAAGCTCGGTATTTCGATGTCTATATGAAATAAAAAAAATAACGATTGTTTTTTCTTCAGTATTGTCATTTTTATTTTATGGTTCCGACTTATGGTTTTTGTTTGCATTCTTTCGTGCTTATGTATCAGTTATCGTCAAGGCTTGAGACCAAAACAATTGTTTTGTTTTGTTTTGCTCCGTTCCGCTCCGCTCCCAAATTTCGAAAAAAGCATCGGTGTATCTATCCTAATCTTTCTTCTCTCTTGTTGGAATTGATTAGATTTGCTCTCTCTGATCTAATCCCTCCAACTATTTTAAGGATTTCATTCTGTTCTGTTCCTATCTTCACAGGAAATTCAATTTTTCAATGATACAGTGATTAATTGAACCCCAATTTGCAGCTTATAGTCACTCCTCAAAGCAATAAATTCAACTTCGTACGAAATCATGCCTTTGAATCGTGGATCTATGTCGAATTTACCCAATTTTTTCTCAGTTTTTTCCCTAATTTTTTGTTTCGTTCCAAGAGCTTATCGTTCCTTCTCAAGTGAAGAGTGTTTTGTTCCCATCAGTTTCTCTCTTTTTAAAATCGTTTTGTTCTCTCCGTTCCGATCCGTTCTTTGCGTTCTGTTCTCAAGCTTTGGTTATCGTTCTATATTTGTTATCACAAAAAATATGGATTCTTAGTTCATACGTTTATGTTTTCATTTCCGTTATTTGCGTTATAATAATACCGATGAAACATCTTACACTGCAAGGATTGTATAGTGAACGCAGCTGATAATGCAACGGGTCGGCTGCACTCGTCACGTAACGTTCACTTACAACCATTGTAATGTTAATATAAATGTGTGCTATTACCAATAACGTCGACGCAATCTTGTGAATGCGAATATGTGGCGACGGCTATACCGAATGAGAATAATTTAAAATCTATTCCTTGTCCCGGTGGGACCACAGGTGACTAATTTTTTCACCTGGATGCCAGTTCCAACTCGTCTCGTTGTACTTATGCGCCAAGTTCAATTTTAAACGCACATGTCGAGGCTATAAGTGTTAATAACTAAACATACAAGAATGGCCAAAAAAGAAAAAAGAAAACAAAACAAAAATCATACGAAATAATCTATATGTAAGTTATTATTATATTACGAAATAACTGTTTCCTAACATAAAGACAGCTTTCCGTTCGACAAAACTGCGTTAAGTACATCATACGACAGAAAGAAACATTAATTTAAAAAGCGTTTGAAAAACGGTCAACAAAGAAAGAAAAAAAGGAATAAGAAAAGAAAGAGAAAATAAATAAATAAATAAATAAAAATGCATCGATGTAAAGATATTTATGTTACAACATATAATATTATATACATATAATACGTGGGTAATTCGACACTACTGGGATTATCACGCGTCATTTTCACTACATCTGGTGGCATATCAAATTCACAAACGAGAATTCTTCAGCTTGTTTATCGGTTTGATCATCGGATCAGTTTTGGATGATTTTGTTTACTTTCAATTACACACATATCGAAAAATTCTATGTAGGTTCTTTTTTTTTCCAATCTGGATTTGTAACATTGTCAACATTATTATTCTAAAAATGATTTCGCTACCACGTTGATAAGTTTTTTCAATAAAAGATAACTAATCTTCTTGTTCCAGAAACTCAAAATCCCGTTTTTAAAGCAATATGCCCGCTCAACGAGTAGTTTCTGAAATTTGAAAAATTTAAATCTTCAAAAACGGCCTGATAATTCAAGCTTGAAAACAGTTTTATTTTAAACGAATACGCATTTTTGGACCGCAATGTTATAATAGCACTTTCGAATTAAAAACATTAATATCCCCAAAATTATACGCTTTTGATCGAACAAAATTCAGAGATCCGAATGCAGCTAAGCCCAAAAAGAAATTTATAAGAGAGACAAGAAGCTGTATGTTCTTTTGTTTTTCATGACACGATCATACAAGTCCAGTAAGTAACCTTATGAATTTTAACAGTCCGCCCGGTGACCGGCGTTCAGTTTCATGTGGCTATTATTCAGCGATTTTTCTATCAACATACGCGGGCAAGCTCACATGGAGCCCTAAACTACCCGAAACTTCCCTGCTCATTTTTAGCATAGTCAACATAGGTTCGTAACGGTTGACTATAACGAATGTTCTCAACCTATATAAAAAATGTGCGAAAGGAGGAGGAGGCGGGTGAATAGGGTCCCAAATATAGTATAAGAAGCTCTACCACATGATCGCGTCCAACAAACTATTCACGAAAGAAGCTAGCCCGCGTGCACATTAGCATACATTAAAGCTATTCGAATTTCTGCCGATTGTCTCACAATGAAAACTTACTACACAAACTAATAATAAATCACGCATGTATACATGCACATGACGAACACCGCCACGATACTATACCGATATATTCGTTAGGTTACGTGTTTTCGCTCGCGTTTATCGCGAAACGCGCCACAGTTCAATGAAAATCCGCCTTTTGAATGCTCAGCAGAACAAAACACACACACATACATACATACATACATACATACACGCGCACAAACACGGTCGAATAGTACGTTGGTTGGACCAAAGTTTCATACAAACGTTGGTCGGACATATCTCATGATCGGTGTAAATTTTGGGAGCCGCAAGAATAAAACGATATCGAATCGCTACAACGACAAGCAGATACCTATAATTAGCAAATTTTCAAACATAATATCTAATCACATGAACAACGCTGTAGCTATGGCCGTGAAAATCATTAATCTAGTACTGATCAACAACTGCGTACCAACTACAAAGTTAGAAAACGACGTGTGCAAAATTCGTCGATACGCAAGTCTGAACGAATATCTTATTGATGTATCGCTGGTCCTACACGCTTTTCAGATATTTCTCTTCATTTCCACAGCCAATACAAAACTCTTGGAGCGGTTCATTCGAACGAAACGTTGTTGGGACCTAGCACAGGTCCAAACAACGTTCTGTCTGGCCAACGGGAATGAAAATTCAACTTCGTGTCCAATCAACGTAGTTCACCAACATGCACCATCGCCTGCGGGTTTTTCCTTTGCGCCTCATACCAAAATTGAAATTAAACGTGGAAATCGGCGTAAATTTTGTCGATTATTCCTTTCGATAACATTACGGCGCTGATGAAGGTAAAATATACAAGAAAATGAAAGAAGGACAATTGATACTGTACACCTAAACCTAATTGTATTTCTCTTAATCGGAAACAAAAACATTTCTCAAAAAAGGGGGGAGGGGAGAAAAAATGTCACTGTAGCAACTTGTTGACGATAATAATAAATAATAGAAATTATTATTATTACTATAATTATTATAATAATAGTAATAGTATTTCATTAATAAATAAATCACACACATCAATTTTAACAAAAGTACATTCAAAATAAAAAATGAATAAATAAAATAAAGAAAGAAGGAAAAAAAAAAGAAAGAAAGATAAAAAAGAGGAAATTTTTTCAACTAAATCTCTTGGCAGAGAAATTAATACTGAAATGCGAAGCGAAGAGCCGAACTACATAGAACACAAATTATTGCCTAGTTGGGATGGTTAAGGTGGCGCAAAGTTGAGACCGAATTTCTTTAAAAGCAAGTTTCTCTCTTTATTTTGTTCATTTAGAAGGCAGAATGGGGAGAAACGCGGAAAAGGTGTGGAAAACACAATTACGCGCTAAATCGTTTATGTACTTTTCCAAAAGAAGGAAAGGGAAAACACGGGGAGGAGAGTTAAAATGATTTGAAAAAAAAAATTGAATAAAAAACAGCTTATGAAACGAACGTTTTACCAACTTTTTTTTTCGTATTTCAATATCTTATGAAGGGAAGGGATCATTCAACACATTAAAACGATGTATGACAATGGAACTTGATTACGAAACATCCTGGTCTTCGACGTCTTGAACTTGTTCTTTTTGTGGTTCAGCATCACCTGTAGGAAACATATAGGAAGGAGTACGTGTAGGTACATTAACGGCATCGAAAGTACGGAATTAAAACTATGACCACTAAACTTATACACAAACAATATACTAGGCTGGCGTGACGAGGCGATAGCCACGTACCGAAAAAAAATTATAATAATAACGAATGATGAAATTTTCGGGAATATTCGATTTTTTAGTTTCTTACTATCGAACCGGAACTTAGCAGGTAGATGTTCAGTAAGGAGCAGTCACTAATGATTTTTCAACGTTTTAGAAAACCGAGTCAACGGCGCTACTCACGACTATTTTCATTTTAAATAACTACAACCGCTACCAAATTCACGAATAATACACCCAGGGCCAAGAGGTGAACACGATAAAATCAAAACACAGCAAAAGCGAATTTTTTCTCTTATTTTCGAAAACCGCTGTAGACGAGAAGCGTATCTCACAAGTCCAGTAGTTAGATATGGGCGAATGATTGGGAAGGAATATTTGTGGGCACTAAACAGCGCATCACACATATAGAATCAAATAGAAAACAGTAAACATACCGTCTCCTTGCATATCTGACGTCCATAGAGTTAGGTTATCTCTCAATAGCTGCATGATTAACGTAGAATCCTTGTAGCTTTCTTCAGACAGGGTGTCCAATTCAGCGATCGCATCATCAAAGGCTGCTTTTGCTAATCGGCAAGCCCGATCGGGTGAGTTCAAAATCTCGTAATAAAACACGGAGAAATTTAACGCCAAACCCAACCTACAAACACGAACGTTGAAATAATGCAGTGAAACAAAATAACGAACTCTGATATAATTACACAATACGAAAAGACTAACACTGAAATACGTTGAAGTGTGAATAAAAAACATCCTACGATTCACTTACCGTGAAATTTTTGGAAACGCTGTACGTACCGTCACGTAACAAATTTCAAAATACTTCAGAAAAGTATTAGTAAGGTAAGACGAGCCGTGCTCGTACGACTTACAATCAGAAAATAAGGTGCAAAAAATGCAACAATAAGTACCTGATGGGATTTGTAGGTGGTAACTCAGTCATTGCAATGTCACTAGCAGCTTTGTAAGCTACTAACGAATTCTCCGCAGCTTCCTTACGATCGTTACCGGTAGCGAATTCAGCCAAATAACGATGATAATCTCCTTTCCTACAAACACATCGATAGAGCATAAATTTCAACAAAATACGGTACAGTATAACTACAGTCTACACACCGCGTACAATGCAGTAAGGTAGCGTTAACAAAACTTGTAATCGTTGCATACGATACCAATATGTTTATTTCAAACACCTAACACGCGGTCAAAGTCCATAAATTACTTACATTTTGTAATAAAAGACTTTAGATTCTCCGGTCGATGCGCACGGTATCAAGTGTTTGTCTAAAACTGAAAGTATATCTGAACATATGTCTCGGAGTTCTTTTTCAACCTATCAAACCCGTACGAATGAACACGTAAATACAATACGTCCACCATTTCATCATGTGTTGCATTACACGTATCTAACATAAATATAAGAATGGATATATAATTGATCTAACACAAACCTGTGAACGATACTGTCTGATCATAACCAATTTATCTTCGGCTCCTTTGTTCTCTTCTTTCTGTTCGATGCTCGATATTATCCGCCAACTGGCTCTTCTAGCACCTATCACATTCTTATACGCAACGGACAGCAGATTTCTCTCTTCAACTGTCAACTCGACGTCTAATGAAGCGACTTTCTTCATTGATTCGACCATTTCTGTAACCACATAAGAAAATGACTTCCGCATTCTTCTTCATATTACAATGCAAACTAAATAATGCGTTCATTCTGGATGATCATATGTATGTCGCAATTGTCGCATCATTTGACTTCGGGTAGGCCGTGGGGTTGAATCGCAACAATTCGTTAACAGGAACCATGCTCGCGTATGTACGCAACACCAACGAGATAGAAATTTCATTCAATCTTTCCCTCATATGCAGCTGAACAATCCTATCGTAAAAAAATGTATATACCAAATACATCCACCCAACTTGTGTCGTGTATGTAGAATGATTATTGCGTATCACTGCTGAAAAAAAAACGGAACTTGGAGAAAAGGTTGCCTTTCTAACGATGGCGCAACGACACTTATTGCAACTAATTGTCGAGGCTGCCAGCAGAATTGCGATCAGAATAAATCATTCGACGAAAACGTTTTGCAAAATTTAGATGAAAAAAAAAGAGAACTTGCATCTCAAACATAGGACAAATAAAATGAATCAAATGAAACGAAAACGAAAAATAAATTGAACAAATGCTGGCTAGCATTGGAGATACATGCATGATGAACATTCGTCATTCGGTACGCAACGTTACAGCATACGTGCAACATACGACTGCGTAGTACGCACGTAAGCCAAAAGTGAAGCAAGTATAAATCAATATTTCGCTGGGCGATAGGCGAACGGAGCGCCTCTATCAACGTTTACACTTAGGTTGACGCTACAGTTGGCGCTTAGTGGATGGGGGGGGGGGGGACCTAAAAAATGGAAGAGCGAATAAAACCTTAGGGTTGCCGTGGAAACCAATGTTATCCTTAACCAACCGCTATCGCCTCCTGTCTAAATTTCGTTGCGAATCCGATTTCGAATCCTTTATTCTCTTTTTCCAGTATTGAGGGCTTTACCCTAGCTGCTCATCAACATACACGCACGCACACAAACATACACACACGTCCGTGAGCTACTTTGAATTTTACTTTCGGGAAGCCACCTCACCTGATTAACACGAAACTCAAAAATAAAATTTCAAAAACTCTAGAAAGTTATAAAAAGTACCTTACTACAAGTATTTATCCTACGTTCAAAGAACTTTCAATACTTAACGGAACGCGATACTGGCCGATCGCCGTTGTTATGTCCGTCAACTTTCAGTATCGCGCATTAATCATTAAAAATTCGTTCTACCATCGACGATATATTCAAAAAATGAATCCGTTTAATAATTTAGGTATACAGCTATTATGGCATTTTTTGAATAAAATCTCTCATTCGACACGGCGAAGATTCTTTTCCTGAAATAATCGTTAAGAGATAGATCAATTTATGCAAACGCCTTGGACCTACGATAGTGGTACAAGAAGAAGAAGGAAGCACACACTTGCAATCATAATTCCAGAAATTACTGCATTTAAAGATGCGAAACCCTTCACTTTCACTTTACACACACTCCTTTATGTACTTCTGAAGATTTCACGTTGAAATACCAGGTCTTCCGTGCGCTACGTTGACATTCATTTGTGAACATCGACTGTACACTCATTTTTTCGACTAAGATCAAGCTTCACAACAACTGAAACACTTAGTACAATGCCGGTAGAGCTTTTGTTACTTTGCACGATCACGATTCAAATTTTTACTAAATTCCTTAGCACCGACGAACTCGAAATCAACGTGAGAAATTGTTACTTCCCTACCCAATGCTGGCGCATACTATAAATTCTATCTACGTAATGCTCGCGTCCAGATAGGCGCCCAAATCTGACAACTTGGAAGTACAAAGACGAACTGAACTACAACTCGTTATAATTCTTCAGTGCCATTTGAATGCAAATTCAACAGTGCAAATCAAATAAATTCAACTTGAACACCAGATAAACTACTTACAGTGAATCAATCAAATCTGCCAGCACGAATCACGAAAGATTAAAACAACCTAGGAAACGTCAGACAATCGGCGGCTAAAACTGCCCCAAACAGTGCTACTGCTATAAGCGAGACGAATGCTCTGACTTACCATCATAGCGTTCAGCTTGTTCCGCTAACTTCGCTTTATACACATTTTCATCCCTTTCGGCCATTTTAAAAATTACTTATATTTAAAAATTTACGCAGATTAAAAAAATGCAAAAACACAAACTGAATTTTACTCGATACACGAAATCGAAAAATATGGCCGCACCCGCCGACACTAAAATATTGAAAATAGTTCCATAAGCAAAACGTTAATACATGTGTATTGTGTACGTCCGCTACCATTGCGTCATCTTCACAGATGAAATTTAAAATCCAAAGATGAAACGTCCAATGTGCGCCCGCTTCTAGCGCTCTGAGTATTAATCATCAACCATCAAGAATGGAAGAACGAGTGAATATTGGTTCTCGTTTTGACTCTTGATTTCTTGTTCACAATTCTCACATATCACAATTTTTATTTTCGTTAATTTTGTTTTTATTTAGGATTTGTATAATTTGTTCTAGTTTTGTTCTTGATTGTTTTTTAAAATATTGTTCTTGTTTTCTGTTCTTGTTCTTTATTTAGTTTTGGTTGATTCTACATTTTCGTCCACAGGGATTTAAACATACGTTCCAAGTTACGGTTACGTTACGTTCATCCGAAATTTTTCGTTATATAGTTATAAGTTTATTCGTTATGAAGATCTCAATCGTTTGCAGTTTCAGTTTAGCTCAAATTTATACCCTTTTGCATGTACAAAAATGACCAGAGTTCTTCATTTGTTCACGTTATGTTACGTTCATGTAGAATTATTTGATTTGTTCGCGTGTTTCGTTGATTTGTTATTAAAATTTAGAAGTTACGCGTTTACATCTGCTCAAAATCCACTTGTTTTAAACCCTGTTTCAAGCAGTTTCAAATATATTTTGAACATGAAATAAATTAGGTTACCAAAAATTGCAAAAATAGAATAGTGCGAAAATTTACTGTTTTGTGAGTGCTGGGTCACAAGGCACAACTGAATCCTGACTCTAGCTTATCCCCATTTAAGCCTATTAATTGGATTTGCGAGATTTTGGTCTATATCTGACCAAGTTAAAAATCAGACTCAGAGAGTCAGAGTCACTCCTCAAAGCAATAAATTCAACTTTGTACAAAATTATGCCTTTGATTCATGGATCCAACGTTGAATTTGCCAAACTTTTTTTGAGTTTTCCCAGTTGATTTGTTCCCATTCATTTACAATCTTTTTGTTTAATTTTTGTTTCGTTCCATAAGTTTATCATTCCTTCTCAAGAGAAGAGTACAAAAATAAGCAAAAATTTGATAATGCAAAATTCTTTTTCATTAAAAAATTTTCAATTTTAAAATTGCATGTCTCTGGTTCCATAATATGAAATTTAGTAAGAGAAAAGAAGCTCTCTGACAAGACTATCAATCAAAGAATATACTGAAAATATGCTGAAAATGATGCAGGCAAATGGTTCAAATTTGAGGGAACAGATGATTGACCGAGTCGATTACATTTTTCGGCGGTGGATTCGCAAGTTCTCTTCCCGCATGGAGCGCTAGTGTTTGTATTACTGATAAGTTGATTATAGGCTTCTTCCAAGTGACGTCACGCGTTTGGTGCGGCAAGAGGGAAGCATACCCCACCGTTTTTCGCGAAAAACGGATTTTGGTTTAACCTCTCTTATAGTTTATAGATGTTGTGTATAATGTAGTACTGGATTATCACTTTTTCATTTCTTACTGATATTTCCATTATTCTTACATGTTCTTATCAGTTCCTTTTAAGTCACTGAGGTTGAATTAGGATTGGTTCAGTTTTTCAGAAAGTAATATTATTTTATTTTAGTTCTGAAGTTTTGCCAGTTCCACTAAAAATGCTATTCGATCTTGCAGTAGTTTGATTTTTCCGAATACTTAGGTCAATGTAACTTGGTGTCTTATGTTCCTAAATTTTTCAAGTTTTCTATTTCATCATTTACTGCATCATGTCCTCGGATGTTCCATTTGGAGTTCAAAGTAAGCTACCTCCTGATAAATGACAGTAGTATATATCTCATAATATGATTATACCGTATTGACATTGCTTCATGTAACCATTATGATGCATCTCTTACGTTGATCTAGAAAAGCATAAAAAAGTAATAAATGATGAAGGAAATTACGTCATTAAATCACCACTCTTGACAGATGATCGCATTAATCCGTGTGTAAAGGTATGAATTGCAGTTCGATGTTAAAAAACCAGTTGCCTGATGATCTCCTTATGACTGTATTTCTTATCTGTAAGGAACAAAACCTCACTACCAAATGCATGTATGAAAACAACTATGTGCGAGAGAAGTGTATCATTGTATTTGAAAATTACACAGAATGTAAACGATTTTGGGTAAGATTAAAACATACAGGGCTGGTAAGCAAATTAATTAAGCTGAAACTTGAGGCTGAAAACAAGCAAACATTTCATTAGAAAGCTCCATTTGAATCTTGAAGCTGAACCTGTTACAAAATTCAAGCTGAAGTTAGTTTCAAACTTGAGCTTGAAATCTTTTATCACGGAGGAGTATTGTGATTTAAAGTATTCAAAATCAACTTAAATGTGATCACTGCGTTTTACTGATATTTTCTTTGCGTCTAATATAAGTAATATTTATACTTTTATTCTTTATTTTTTGTGCATCATTAACTCATAGCAAAAATAAGAAAACGAAGTTAACTGAATAAGAAAATGGCGCATATCGAATTTTCAGAGCCAGTTTTACAAATTTCAAGTCAATTGTTAAAAAACATGTAGTATACACTAAATTTGAAAAAGTCAACGGCAAAACTGCTTACTAGCCCTGCTAATAAAAGCATATATCGTTGTATTTTAATAATGTACATAATATCTATTTGAACTTTATTTTATTTCGACTGTGATTGTGTAGAAATTTGTGACTTGGCAGCGATGGTATAATGGAATTTTGCCCAATTTGCCACCTCCAGAGGAAAGAGAACGTGTAAAAAAAGAGATTATTGCTGAATGGATTAAAACACGTTCGTGATCACCACAAGCACCAACGGCTATTTGTACTTCATTGGTATTCTACTTCCGCATGAGTTCATTCAATGTAGCTTATTTATCATGACGGAAAATATATCAATATTCAACATCAATCAGTCATGCATATTTTGTTATACTAACTTCGAGGAATGAATAAAAAATAAAATTTGTTTCAAAGCACACCAATTTATTAAATAACTATATAGAAGCTCACCAACTATACACATTATTGAATACTTGATGTTTCATTTTGACACAGCAACATTGTTGATAATTCATGACTTGGTAAAATCGTTAATTTCCCCGCTAGTACACTTTAAAATGACTTCATCCTTCAAATTAACAACCCAACCTGGTTCTAGTCCGAAAAATATTTGACGCGGATCTTTCTTTGACGTCAACATTTCATAATCTGGATCATCTTGTAATTTTGAAAGCCTATAACCATATTTCTGTGACAATACGAATCTTTCCCATGAAATTTCGTCAGGATTTGCCAGATAACCTCGTGTCTCAGCACTCGTGTAAAACAAAATCGCATCTTCTGGGGGTAGCATTCGTTTTGGAATTGAGGTCCCTAAATGATAACAAACATATTTACAACAGCAATAATTCATTTTCATCACCTACACTTGGTAACAAGTAAACCAACCGGTTTCGAAAAACTGTTTAGGGTTACTAAGAATGCCTACGCTTCTAGCATCATAATATGCAGTTGTTATTACGCCTCCATTCCTTTCAATTGCAGCGAAAACTGGTTCAGAAGCCCACTGCACTTCGATATTAATTTTTGCCCTAAATTTATCAGCACCCTATACATAAGCACGATTATATCAACGATCAATGTAAAGTATTACCACGACGTTTCATTTACGACGAATTCACGCACAATCTTGTGTAGTAAACGTGAGGTTCGACGAACATACCTCATCTGTTAGATTTATTCCAAAATGATTCGATGAACTTTCACATTTGTACAACCCCGTGCGACAAATAGTGGCTAAATCAATTGGTTTTGAAACATCAATACGATTCAAATCTATCATCGTTTGCAATGTTGCAAGGGATAATGGAGGATATTCTCTTTTCAATCTGAAGGAATAATTCGAGTAGAATCAAATCATTCATTAAATAGAAAATTAGATAACTGACAGCGAAATGTGATACTTACAATTTATTCTTGTAATAATTTTCTTCTGGAAACATCAAGAAAAATGGTGTCTTTTTACATTCACTTCCCAGTGGAAAGAAACTAATACGTCCTTTTTTTCCATATCCTCTACAAGAGCCTCTACTATCACCTCGTCTGTTTGGAGCCTAGAAAATGATGAGCAAAAAATAATTAAATGAAATATCGGCGCACAATAATGGAATGAAAACAAACATTGAAAAACTATCCTACAGGTGATGACTTACTTTCTTAACGTTGTACTTCAAATTTCCGATATTTGTCAGAGAAATTCTTGGCAGGGTCCGGAGAAGTGTTAAAGAATGATCGGTAAGGTTCTTGATGTTACTCATTTCAGGCACACCAAGTAATTCGCATCAAAATTTTTCTACGTACCATCTATGTAGCGCACATATATAGTGTATATAATTATAATATAACTGAAGTCGGAAGATCTAAACTTTATTTTGATTCCTTTTTACGGCAAACGTAGTCTAACCTGGAAAGTAGAAACGGAGTCTGTCACGACCCACGAGACGATCGGTACAGCATATGAGGCCTATGAGGGTGGTTCAGTTTTTGTATTCATCATTGTGCGCATGCGTGTTTACTCGGTCGTTTTTTCATGTTTTATCTTCAGTTGTGATGGTAATGGACTAAATCTATACTATAAATCTGAATAAAGTTTTGTTTTTTCAAATCAGTCTTGTATCTGATAATTCCTTTACATCCTGAGTTAAAAATTTGACATGTCTTCTGTCAAGTTAGTTAGTTAGAAAGATCTCAATCAAAACTTTCCTTTTACGAGAAGTTTTTTCAGAGAACAAGAAACAAAAACAGGGTGTCTAACTACGTTACTACATCAATTGATTACTTACTAACTTTTGTAGTTTTCTTGTATTCAATTAAATTTTTTTAAAATTCCCGTGCAAATCACCAATCACCCAAGAGTATTTATTAAATTCTTTTAAATGATTGGTGATTTACACAAACTATTTGATCGTATAAACCCTCCTTTAGCATTTATTTCAATAAGAAACGAACAATCCAAAAAATCGCTCTGCACAGCCATCAAACTCAAAGGCACTGTTATTCACAACATATCCAAAATTCATAGAATTCCGTTCATTTGTTTTTGAGAAACCTTGCAGAAACTTTCAACGGAGCCGATATGGCTGAAATTTCTTCAAACGGTAAACAAATTCAGGGCTGAAACCCGAAACCAGAACCCGAAACTCAAAACCAGAAAACCTCAAAACGAAATAAAGAATCGGAACCGGAACCGAAACCAGGAAAAAATATTTCAAGGCCCAAAACAAAAACCGGAACCAGAATAATCGTTTTGGTTTTGGTTTAAATAAAAAATTGGAAATACAATGACTGTATACATAACATCAATACTGTACCAGCTATAAGTCAGGGCTGGTTGAACGGGACAAAACAGAACAAAATGAACGATTCAAAATACTAAAATTTTTGTTTCCAATGAACGATAATCAGAACAGAGCAAATTTATGTTTTGCATAAATAAAACAGAACAAAACCAAACAGAACGGAATGGAACAGAACATTAAAAATTTTGTGAATGGAATGGAACAAAACAGAACAAAAAAAAAATCAAAAATGGGACAGAAGGACAGAATAGAACACGACACTGATCTTTTTTTTTTATATCTCATGGCTGGCATGACATGACATTGTCAACAAACGAACGTCTAACAACGTATTTATGCATAAATTTTCATGTTTCCAAAATTCCAATTCTAAATTATTTTACAACATGAAAGTGTGAAAATGAAATTTTTTATTAGAATCAAATACAAACAAGTGAAAGGAAGAGAGAAATCAAATTAGCCACTTTTCCAATTCCCAACAATTTTTGAATATTATAAAATGACCATAACGTTTCATAATTGCGCTGGTTTGTAATAACTGCGGCCTTATGCAACCCTGTTTTAGTCATGCAATTAGCGATAGTGAATTTTTTGTGAAATCGTACGCCGACTGACCTTTCGGACAGTATTAAATTCCTGAATTAAATGATGTTTTCGGACGTAATTCTATGAACGTCTACAGATGTTTGCAGTACCGAAGTCTATAATTTTTTGTAGAAGAAAAAAGGAAATGTAGATTCGTCAGATAAGTATTTTTCGTTCTTAATTCGGATGTTTTCTGTAGAATTTGATGCTTTGTGTAATTTTTCTTGTGGTTTTCACCAGGCACAAGGTGGAAGTTCTACTAACTCCTGTAGCTTTATTGACGATCTCGTTCAAATACGTTGTATCCTGTCAGGTTCGGAACCAAGTTTTCTTCGTTGGATTCTTGTAGTCGGAAGTAGTTCGGTTCACCCACTGTGATGTTGTTTAGATGTTCAATTATGGCCAGTTTTTCCTTGTTCAGTTTGTATTCTACCACTAACCAGTCATTGAAGAGTGTGTCGTCCCTGTCAAGACCAAGCTGTAGGTCGCGTTCTTCTACATTTTTGATATAATGCTTCAGTCGTGCAGTGTTAATAACAGCTCTAGCTGTAACTGTAAGTATTTTATGATTTCTTTTTGTGACTGGCCTTGAGTAGTTCTCCATAAACTCTTCAGGTTCCGTATCTTCTTGATATTGATTCCACATCGTTTGGTAGGAATTTTACTGTGGAGCAGTCAAGACTCCCCTTCCTACAGTCTTCACTAACTATACCGTAAATTTGCATGAATTGACCGCCGCGTGCTTTCTTATATTGTATTTCGTCTAATGCGAGCTCGTCACTTAGATTATCGATTACTTTTTGCATGTTTTCTATCGTATTTCTTCAACTTTTGAATTCGTCTGTGATGAGTATGTTATCTTTATCTACTGGTCAATTTGTCATTACGTTTTCTTGCAATATTTGTTTCAGAATCAATTCTTTAACGTCATTTCGGCGTTGTGACTAGAAGAAGAGCTTTGTAGGTACTATGAGTGGAAGAACTTTTCCAAATCGACGATTATTTTACCTTTCATCAGAGACTTTATAATTGTCGCTATCGTGGTCAGTAAAATAAACAGATGGCTCTATTAGATTCAGATTTTTTTGCGTTATTATTCCAATTTTTCAAGTTTTTTCGAACAAATTTTCAAAATCCTCTATTATGCGATTATTTAAACATGTTACCATAATTTTCATAATGGATTATGATTTACCCAGCACTAAAAATTTCAGTAAAACTTTTATAAAATGAATGAGAAGAAAAACTACTTATGTTTTAATGAAGTGGTGAAGAGAGTTGAAAAGTGGAGGAAAATGTAATCTAGGGAGAAAAAGGATTGTAGATCGATGAAAAAATTTCAAGGTTTCACTATATCACCGACGAGATATTACTCTTGTATGTCAATATTGTATGTAATTCGATGAAAAATGTTTGAATTTGAAAAACATTAGTTTCATTGCTATCTTCCGTGTTTTTTTTTACCACTTTCAATCACACTAGTTGAGGAAATAAATAAATAATTACTAAACAAAATGATCTGTTCAAGAAGACTAAACAATTTAATATCACAATGCTTATGTGTATCAGTATGAACATACCGCTGATAATATCAAATATAAACACTACATTAATGTACTTTTTCTTTTCAAGCGAAGCGAAATTAGTACATAATGACTCTGCAAGTTACCGATTAATAATAACGGCGGTCATTAGTACTTTATCGTAGAAATTGCAAAACTATCTTCAATTGTAAGCGCAAGTGCTAGAATATCACCTTATTCGTGCACATAATTTTTCATTATTTAAATAGAAAATTTTTGAAATAAAATTGGTACTTCTTTTTAATGGCAAAAATACGTTAACAATGTTAGCGTGGTCGATGTAACCATAATTCATGTTCAATTACCACTATTAAAAATCACAGAAAACTTTTATTTTTCTAAGGCTACAATTGTTAAAACTTCGGTACACACAGACACACACACCCACACACACCACACTGTACTCGTATACAGTATATTTCATGTATTTCTCACATGGAAATCGTAAAATACTACTTCTTATTCTTTTCTTTTTAAACTGCAGCTAAGATGACTTAAGTATATAAATTATAAAATACTTACACTTATTAGTACTTAAGTCACGCTATTTATAAAACAAAAAACAAATAGAAAAACTTGGAGAAGAAATGAAAACGATTATTTAATAATAATAAATTTTAAAGTTGAAAGATCTTCTTGGTACAATACAGTTTTGTAACAAGACAGGCGCCGATTTCAGTATACCACATCAGTTTAACATTCTCCAACACTCATCCGGTGCATAGCCATTTCGGTAATACCGTGGTAATGAACAAACGCAGCAATTATAACAAAAACATGGAAAATCTGATGACTTTGAAACTAAACAATATGAACGAAAAAAAGAGAGATTGGTTAGAGGTAAGTTACAAAAATGGGACGTGCGATAAAAGTTATATGTAAATCGTATACACGATTTGTTTTCAATTCTTACCCATATATCACATTTTCCAGGAAAAAATCGCTCGGGTACGCGAAATGCATAAATCACAGCGCCGATAATGTAAAGACTGCCCATTAAAATTAACCAGCCTAAACTGGCTAGTGCAATACGATTAAACCAGCCTTCTACGTAGGTATAATGCAGAGCCGGTATAACGCCACTCAATCCAAAAACAATAAATACACCTAAAGCGTAAAATTTACAAATAAACGAAAAAATAAAATTCAAAAGAAATACTGCGAGTCGAAAGTGACTGAATTTCAACGAACGTACAGGCTCTCAAAGGTCGTAACGCGGGTTCACTGAATCGATCCCAACAAGACACGACAATTGATGCTAAGCCCAGGACGAGAACTACACTCGTATAAACTAGTTTTGAATAAAGATGACAGTAAAATCCGTAGTATAACCAAGGAACAAAAGAAACCATTATCAATACGGCAATACCGCAGTAATCTAATCTGAAATAAACGGGTTCCCGAATAAGAGTACAATCTTACGTAAATACGGAAGTGAAATTCCTTTGTGACAGCTGACAAGGGACTACCACATGTGTTACACTACTAATAAAAAAAATGTTCACAGATATGTGGAGTACCTAAAACTACTCTCACCGTAAACATTTCAGCCACAAGCTTTACTTATGAAAGGGGTATTCAAAAAACTGTCTAATATCAATTTTCTTTACCACCAACAAACCTCGGTATGGGCCACCTGGGGTTGGCATACTCACCCAGATTCGTGAGTAACACCTTCGGGTTGAACTTTCATTTAATTTTGAGAATTCAATATATAGAAAAAATGAAATAACTCACCACCGCATTGCGTTCAGAACGCAATTTTTAACCACACTGAACCCTTGGTACAGCGGTATAGACCACTCAGAGGTAGCGTAGTCACCGGAGTTCGCATGTAACATCTTGAGAGTGAATTTTGAGCCACTAGTGAAATAACGCACTAACGCATGGCGTTTATGACGCAATTTTTTCACTACCAAGTAACCTCGGTAGAGGTCACCAAGGAGTGGCATAATCGCCTGGTTCGGTGTGCAACACTTTGGGAGTTAATTTTCATTCCTGGGTACTGGTGGCGAGTGCTTTTACCTTGCAGATGTAAAAGTTCTTTCTCTAAATGTTAACGCCAATCCGGGTGACTATGCTACCGCTAGGTGGGCCATACCGAGCGTATTTGGTGATGAAAAAAATTGCATCCAAACAATATACTATATGCTACCGAGTAATTTCATGTGCTTTTGAATACTCTACAAATCTGCGAGATTTTTTCTATTCAGCGTGTTGAACACTCGGGGTAGCTTCCTTGTGAGCAATACGCGGCCTTGTATAAGGAATACAATTTATAAATCAATCATCATTCGAAACCAACCAGTACTCAATCAAATCACTAAAAATTATAAGTATGACATGAAGCTGGTCGCAATGAAACTGATTGTAATCATTTTTTAAAAACCTTTCCATTTTTTTGTTTCGACATATGTATAAACACCGATCAACCAACGTTAATAAATGATCAGTTTTAATATAGAGCCACCGATTTCTTCGAACATCTGGCTCGACAAATACGGCGTACTTTGAAAACTATACACCAAAATTTGTTATTTTCACATTTGGTCGAAATAAAATCATAGTATAGGCAGTTCGATGTACTTTTTTTTGGTTACACTAAATTCTCCATATCCTTCAAAGAAAGTGTTTCTCTATATTATTAAGAAGGAAAGAAAGAACAACTCCGCCGACTTGAAATGAGAAACAATAGCACGCGAAAATACTGTTACAATGACGCTTACTTGCTAAATAGTTTTCCAACCCATTCCGAATGGCAATGTAACGTATGAAATGCGGACGATAGTCCCAAACATATAATGGTTCCAGCGAAATACAACATGAAAACAACCTTTTCTTGCACTTTGATTTCGGAAGATGGTCTCGTTAGAAAATACGCTGCAATTCCCATAAATCCAATACAGCCTGCAAAAAGAAATGAAAGCATTTTTACTCATACCAACACGGTCGTGATCGTCGTACAGAAATTTTATGACGTTTTACCAAGTAAATGAGTCCAAATATTGACAGTTTACGTGTGAACACGGAAAATTGATTGGAAACAAGCCCAAAAAGAATTCAGGGGCGGTCGATGGCCGGTGTGCAAATAATCATTATCTTGCAACCATTGTGGTAAAGCGTGAAAATTACACCCTTTCCATACTTTTCTCACAAATTCCTCTGCTTGTTCTGCAGCATTATGGGCCAAAGAACCGATCCCGGTGTCCATATTTGACGTATTTGATGCATTTTCAGTCTAGATATTTTGAATGAACTAGATGAGTAATTTTTTTTTTTTAATTTTGCTGATTAGACGACACAGAATACTTTAAGCACAATCTAGTATAGACACGTGATATCGATGTGTTACATAGAAAACAACTAACTCTGTTAAGCGTGAATTAGCCAAAATAACAAAAAAAAAAAAAAAAAAAAAAAAAAAAAAAAAAAAAAAAAATAGCACAAAGTGAGATCCGCTCGAAAATCAATAAATGAGAACAAATAAATAGACAGGTGCGAGCAAGCACAATATACCAAGGTAGGACAATTAAATAGTATCTATTTCATTGTCCTACCTTCATAAATATCAATATATATGAGGTTCCCCATACTTAAAAACAGCTGGAACTGTTGAAATGCTTATGAGATCCAGCAAACGGATCACAAAATCTCGCAATCACTGCGTACATATAGAACAGATCTTACGATCACTGTGTTTACATCTAAAGCTACAAGCAAAAAAGTTTGCGATAATTATGCGAAAAGTCGGAAAAAACTCCCACGCCTCTTCTATGGCACACAAAAAAGGTCTATTTTTTTTTTACATTTCTGAAAAAATTTCCTTCTTAAGAAAGTATGAACGGGGTAACTCAAGCATTTTAAAGCCCATAAACTTTGAGCTTAATTTTGAAATTTTGTTGAAAATCTTTGTCTCTTGAATGCAACTTGGTCCTTAATGCATCTGTACGCTTCATTATAGGCTCATTGGAAGAGGCAAAAAATTTCAGACATTTCCTTCGCTAACACTATAGACGCATGAGCAATAATAGTTTTCTCAGTACTTTAATCCAAAGTTTCACAGTTGGACTTACGTTTTTACATTAGAGGCGAGTTAGACCAAAAAACATTTCAAGAGGCAAGAATTTGTAACAGACTTTGTTACATCTTTGCCGAACTATTCGAGTGTAAAATTTAGGTTTTACGAAAAATAATAAAAGTTAGAAACCGAACATTGAAGAATTCTTGTAAAATTTGTATGTATTACAAATTACTAGTCGGGCTGTTTTTCATAAACATCGATCTGCACGTATTCATTGCAATACATGGATCATTTTCAAGTGGCAGAATAATGATATCCGACTACTACTCGAACTCAAACAGCAGATTATACTTAAATGTCTCGTATTTCATTTGACGCTCTTGATTACGATTGAAAAATTTACGACCACCTACACGAATCATGCAACTCATGTGAACGAATTTCTATAAGGTAAATTTGGAGGTTTATTTATAATAATAAAGCCGTGGCATCGTGAATAAGCAAAACTAGAATTAGCGAAAGAAGAAATAAAGGTTTATAAAAGCCATATTAATAATGCAGAAAGAGACAACAACGTTTCCCTTTTAAATAAAAAAAATGTTGATAATTTCAATTTGGTAAAACTTTATTACTTCGGCGATACGTGACAATTCTGCTTCACTTTCAATTCCGCTTTTTGACGCAGGATCGCGAAATTCGTTAAATAATTCGCTATTTTCGTTGATTCCATTTTCATTTTCTAGCGTTTCCTAAAATTGTTTCATTATTTCGTAAGACATCGATAACAAACCTTAGTATAACAAAAGATGTAGTAATACCGAAGACGATGAATTAATGTAAGTTTTAATGACTTAGTTACTCAGATTAGACAGCTTATCGTCAAATATCAAATTTTTGATCGAAGCACGTCGTAAAATTTTCAAAATATGTATTTCCTTACAAGAAGTCTGTTCAGAATAGGGCAAACGACACTCGACTCATATAAGGACGAATAGAAAAGTCAAAAAAGACTAATGCTGGACACAAAAAATTTTGAAAAAAGATCGAGTGTTTATGAGAATTTTAAAATCGGTTTTAAAGCGTTCAGCTGTAACATGACAACGAAGCGATTTTTTAAGATTTCGTCAACATATGAACAGAATTTTCAGCGTTTATAAATGACGGACTTACCTCGAGTTTATCGGATGCACGACCAACTTGCGGATTTTGAGACGAGGTTGCAACAGTGTTTCGGAATCTCAAACCGAGGTTACTATCGCCTGTATTTACACAATCGTTCCTGTCACATTTTTCAGATACTACAGCTGTACAATTTAACTTGTCCATGTCACCTGAAAAAAGTAAACGCAAACATACAGTTACTGGTACTCCCAACAAATTAATAGATAATTTTGTATCCTCAACAATTATGCTTATGTCAGAAAAGCGTAAAATGTTGGTTGAAGTATAACTCAGATATGTAATTGAAAGAAACGAGAGCATATTTCAGTAAATTGACCTCAATCCATTATTAACTTATTTCAATTACAAATCACAATTATCTAAATTACGATGCGTGAATTCTCTAAAGAGCTGTGAAAAAGTAATCTGTTTTTTGAATGCGGAAATAAATGATAATCGACGATCATGAAACAGTCAGAAAAATGAGGCGAATGATTGCAGATCAGAGTAAAGGTGAAACTTTAAATGGAATCACGGTATATTACTATGAAGCACATCAAGTAATTACACAAACTTAACTTGAAAGAAGGCTTGAAGATCAATTTAATCTGAAAAACGCGCACAGGCACAACACCGTACAAATTAAAATTTCGTAATTTGGGATTGCAATTTTTCTAATGAAATTGACAGGAATTCTTCAACATAAGTTTATGTACATATTCACATTAATAAACCAATTATCGTGTCATCATTAAACAAAGTTCTACTCCTTACACATCTAAAAACATGTGTGAAATGGTTAATCAACTTTTATTCAATAATAAAATCAATGTCTGGCAACAAAAAAAACGTAATGGTCCGCACAGCTTGCATTAAACACCAAAATCAAACACAAGATAAATGCTGTATGATTTCTTACCTTAACGCAAAACGTAGCAAAACAAACGAAATTTTGGATTTATAATGATAATGATTTAGATCTACATAGGCTTAAAAGAAAAGATTACCACAGTAATGTGGTTCATGACGTCATGATTCCTTTACTCAGAACATGATTTCGAGTTACTTGTGTCTAACCAATGTCTAACCAATGCCTAACCCCCCCTTCTTTCCAAATAAATTGCATTGTGCACAGATGAAAATGAAGAGAATTACCAATAAAAACTGGAAAAAATGATATTCGAATTCTTATGTTCTAAGTCAGTGTTAGTACTCAGCCAACTGAATAAAGTGACAGAAAAAAAATTCCTAGTCCCCCTCGTTCCCCTCCACGCAAGTTGAAAAATTGATTTCTTGTAAAATGTTGAAAAATTGAAATGAGATGAAGACTGCATTAAAAGTACTTCACTGGATGAGTAAAGTGACAACTTCAAATTTTGTTTGCTCTCTTCAGTCTTATTCCCCTTCAACTAATTTGAATGTGGAGAGTAGTAAAATTGAAGAGAGATGGAAAAATTTTGAAAACGTCATTTTACTCGTTTAGTTGACTACTTTCAAATTTCAATATAGCTGTTATCCAGAGATGTTGCGGCTCGAACTGAGTGAACAGCCACAAATAGAGCAGCTTAACCTTGGCTCAAACTGGTAATTTCTTCGCTAATAGAACAACAAAACATGATGTTTGCGGCTCTTTTCAGGGGTGGTAAGTTCTTTTAAATCGTGGTTCTCATTTTTTGAAAAAATATTGAAGAAGTAATAATTCAAAGATAATGAGCAAAATGTTTTTTTGCAAAGCTTGAGACCAAACCGGTTATTTTGTTCCGTTTCGCTCCCAAATTTCAAAAAAGTGTTCCCTCCGCTTTGTTCTCTTCTTTGTGTTCCGCTCTTAAGCCTTGTTTTTTTAGTTATTGTTCCACTTTTGGTTAATGATACTAATAAAACACATGTTTGATTTTGGTTTTTGTTTTGTTCTTCATATAATGTTTGTTTAGCTTTTGGTTTTGCTCATGAGAAAATAAAGTTTCAATTGGTTTTAGTTTTGCCCATACACAAATTACATATTTTTAGCTAACAGACTTGGACAAAAAAATACATTATTTTTCACTTTTACCAATATTTTCCCCTTGACTATAAACCTTATCCATTACCCACAAACTGATCTAAAAACCTTAACCATTAACCCAAAACCAAAAAAAAGAATTCACTCAACTTTCACTATAAATCAATAACCTTAAAGAGACCAAAAACCCTGACTAAAAACCATAAACGTAGCCATAAATGGATAAGGTTAGCACCCCTTTTCTCAATCTCAACAGACTCGGACTCGCCAAAAGACTTGGAGTCTTTGTGGTGAACGATTTACTACATGATGACTCGGAGTCGCGATTTCCAAGGACTCGAGCGTTACGAATCGGAGTTGCAATTTTCAGAGACTTTGGTCAACTCTGTTTGAAACAAGGCTTGAAAGGAGAACGCAAAGAACGGGACAAAACTGAGAGAACAAAACGATTTTAAAAAGAGAGAAACGGATAAGAACGAAACCCTCTTCTCTTGAGAAGGAACGATAAACTTTTGGAACAGAACAAAAATTAAACAAAAAGATTGAAAATGAATGGGAACAAACCAACTGGGAAAAACTCAAAAAAAAATTGGCAAATTCAACGTTGAATCCGCGATTAAAAGGCATAATTTTGTACAAAGTTGAATTTATTGCTTTCGGTGATTATAAGTCGCAAATTGGGGTTTAATTAACCCTTTGTATCATTGCAAATTTGAATTATCTGTAAAGATAGGAACAGAACAGAGCGAAATCCTTAAAATAGTTAAGATGGAACAGATCGCAGGATGCAAATCTAATTATTTTCAGCACGAAGAGGAACGATTAGAATGGATTCATCAATATCGTTTTGAAATTTTAGAGCAGAACAGAATGAAATAACCGAAGCCTTGGTTTGAAATAGAAACGGAGGCTCTGAGGCAGGGTTTCGATGTTTAAAACAGAATGTTTTACACATGTGTTTAAAACGTGTTTAAAACAACAAGAAAAAAACAGAAAATGTTTTAAACGTTTTTAACGTTTAAAACATTTTTGTTGTTTTAAACATTGTTTTTTTTAAACACCCTTTTCTTTAAAAAAAACATGGTTTTTCCCCCCTTTCAAAGCTTCAAATAATTAAAATGGTG
>FIZR01022927.1:0-11151 GCA_900060175.1 Ferrisia virgata
ATTGTATTTGGTACTGTTCAGCCATCGAACGAAGCCAATCGACGACCGTTCTAAAGGTTTTTACGCGCAACGTACCGTCGTTCGCTACAGAGTACGGAGAATCGTCTAGCCCGACGCATCGTTTACAAGCCACGGGCACTACGCGACAAACGTAGTTATCCCCCGAAAACCTATTTAGTTTGACAACGCTGTTCGATACCGCGGAACTGCGGCGGCGTACGCCAACTACACGGTAAACGAGTTCGATCGGTGTACGAACGTTGCAGTTCGAATATGGATCCAAGTATAATTGCGAGATTTGTAGCCCGATTCTCTGTCATATTATCAATGAAAACTAGGCTATTACAGCCTATCGACCAACGGAGGATGGGTGGGGGCGGGGGGGGGGATATCAACAAAATCCCGTTTGGGATCCTAAAAGACCTTTAAGACGATTTTTAGCCATGTCAGATATTTGATTTTTTTTTTCAAACGTTAAAATCATTTACTCAGCTCGATACTGACCAAAATCGCTCCAATTCGATCAATTGCCTCAGTTTGGCGGGGGATTAAATATATACGAGTGAAAATAAATTTGGTTCAAAATTCAGTTCTGCCCCATTTTGGGGGAGGGGATTTTGAGGTGTCCAAAACACAAAAATTGACCTTTTTTAAGCTAATTCATAGAGAATCAAATGTTGTATAGCATATCCAAAAATCAACTCCTAAGTCAATTAGGAGGGGAGATATGGGGGTTTTTCATCTTATTCGACTCTGAAAAAGAACTGTTCTTCCCTTATCGGCTCAGCAAATTTAGCTAAGAAGTTGAAATTTGCTATGTATATTCAGTTGAGGCGCTAGATGTGCCTTTTGGCGGTTCCAACTTTTTAGCTCCTTTGCATCCCCTCACAGCCTCAAAAAAGTGGTTTTTTGGTCGAGTTTTCTCATTTTTTGAGTTTTTTTTTGTCTTTGACCCTCACAGAACTCCCCTCCACATTGAACTAGGAACTTGAAATTATGTGTATACATTCAGTTGGGGTGAGGGGCCCTAGATGTACCTGTGCCTTTTTGGGGGTCTCGACTTTACAGCCCCACTTCACCCCCCTTACAGTCCTAAATAAGGGGGTTTTGGGGCGATTTTTCATATATTTTTAGTTTGTTCCTCGCATAACTCCCCTCCAAATTGCGCTGGGAACTTGAAATTAGGCATGTATATTTAGCAGTGACCCAAGATTTGCCTTTTTGGGGCTTCAACTTTTCACCTCCTTTGAATCCTTCCTACCCGCAATGCTGATTCGGAAAAAAGCATCGTGAAACGATGCTTTTTTTTCATATTGTAAATTTATTTAATTGTACTGGCCTTATTCATTCCCATTTTTTGGGCAAGTAGTGACCGTAATGA
This sequence comes from Ferrisia virgata, assembly GCA_900060175.1. NCBI lineage: Eukaryota > Metazoa > Arthropoda > Insecta > Hemiptera > Pseudococcidae > Ferrisia > Ferrisia virgata. The sequence continues at coordinate 1,382 of FIZR01022927.1, forward strand.
GTGCTGTTCAATGTTCGAACGATGTCGTGCGACAACTGTTCGAAATGTAATCGTCTACCTGGATTCGTGTTTAGCGGCTCAAAATACACCGATAAATATCTAAAGTCTCAAAATTTAGGTTTTTCTCACTTTTTTCACCGATTTTTCAATTTCTGTATGACCAAAATAAAGAATTTCCAGATTTTAAGGGAAAATATTAAACACGAATCTGACGTTAGTTTCTTCCTTTTGGTATTTTTTAATTCCGAGTACAAAATACTCAGAATTTGAAAAATCTGCTAAAATTAAACATTTTTGTACGAGTGGTTTTTGAGATTTTTCACCCTTGCGCAATCGAGTCTAACAAAAACGAATACGTTAGGTAAATCTACGTTGAAAAACACGTTTTTGGGACATTTTTAAAAAATATTCGAACTTTGCTATCAGGTTTTTTTCACAGTTGAAAATTTCAAATGGCCAAAACCACGAGAAGGAGTGCACCAAAATTGATGAAAAAATTATAATAAATACACGTCTATGGGATGTAACTTTGTACCAAAGAACAGAAAATTTCAATCGTTTCGGTTGAAATAAAAAATTATTGAATGACCATAATTCTGAAAAGAAGGGGGGGGGGTAAAAATTTTGTCTATAACTTTTTTCTACATCAAGGTATATACTATCTGAGGGTATTAGATCGAAAATCGGGGCTTGGGCCAAAATCGCCCCTTTACCCGGCTACACCCTTTGATCGCAGTTTTTACTAGTTTAATCGTTAAATCTAAGAAATTTCAATTTAAAGAGATGAAAAACAAAGCTGAATATCTCTCGAGTGGCCCAACGGCCACCGAACTGTCGCGGCCCACCGGGATATTGCCGTTATGCCGATGGGTTTATCCATTTCTGAACATGCCTAATCTATTAATGATGGTACAAGATGGCCCAACTGGTTTGCCAGAAGAATACGTGTACCAGTAACTGTAGCTGTAGCAGTACTGGGAATTATCAAAAAAAAAATTAATTTGACAAATGGCCAAATGCGACGACGTGTTTAGTTGTACCTATAATACTGATTACAAAAGCCCAACCCTTTTCCTGCAGCGCACTAACGAGCATTGTCAATTTGCAGCACGAAATTTACGAGTTATAAAGTACGATTTAACACTTTCACGCGTCTATTTCTCTCTCTCTCTCTCTCTCTCTCTCTCTCTCTGTGCTCTGATATTAATGTTGGTACTTTCACTGCACCGGTAACGATACGCGAGGTGCTCACTTGCAGCTTGTGTACAGCCGGTCTACAGATACCATAGATAGTGGTATATTATGCGTGTGCCAAGCATAAAGATGGTATCGGTACTTACATCACCTGCAAAAAGACCTATGTACTCTCGGATGTTGAATGCAGACATTAAGTACGAGTAAATTGTACAAATTCTTTTTACTCTGCAGATATTAAGCTGCCTCGCTGGATGCGTTCGCATGAAAACCACGAACGTGTGACAGCAACCGATAAATTAATTAGCCATTAAAACAAACATACCACGCAATTTGTATGTGTTTTACGTACCTGTCTACCTGCCCGCGTAGGCCTCTACGTGTACGCAGAGGTACGTAGTGCGAATATATGCGTGGTATGCGTATTGTACGTACTATGTACATTTTTGTATGAAATTTTTTCACTGGCTTTTTCACGGTGCATTGTACTTTCGCTGATGCTACGTAATACGAAGCGGAAACATATTACGCTACGTAAGCATATACTAGAGAGTCAACATACTAATCGCGATTGCATTTACAAAAATTTCCATCGGCCATTGATGAACAGACTAACCTGTCATTCGTACCTGTTCTTAGACCTGCACGATGTCTTAGAATGGTTAAATTAGCATACGCTATCGATTATTGGATAATTGTTTACTTTTTTGTCGACGCTTCAGTTGAATCAAACAACACATCGAGCTATGTAATTGGTAACAATAAGAATGCTTCATTAACCGGGCAGTAAAACAGTCTTCTCTATTGTCCGTTTCCGATTCAAACGAAATCAACGTAGATAGAAAAAGCTTGTTGAAAAAAAAAAAAAAACCAGGAACTAAATTTTCCGTTGGTAAAGTATTTTTGATTTCGCCAGCATTGGCAAAATGCTCCAGCAGAATGATCAGAAATGAATGTTGGCTGCTGAAAACTTTTTTCTTAGTTTATTGCAGGTATTCCAACAGATTGCAATATTTTTGAATGTTGCTCGAATTTGAAAAATTCCTGTCACATTCTTCAGACACTTTAGAACATTCGACAAAAATTCCAATTTTTCGGCGATTTTTCAAAATTCCCCAAACGGACTTACTTCAGCAGCTGAGAATTTCAATGGTAGCAGTTTTTCTGAAATTTCCAGCCGGACAGTTGGATAATGTATTTTCGAGTAGAATTTATAGATTCGAAATACGCGCTGAAATGCCCAAAAGACATATCTGTAGAATTCCTACTGAATCTGCCTACCAAATTTCAACTTCCAAAGAACTACAGAAAAAAAAAATCAAAAGTATTTTTTGCCTTCCCAAAAAGAAATTTCACATCATATGGATACAAATCTCACAAATCATTTTAGCGTAGTTTCTAATACTCGCTGTTCAACGTTTGATATTAAGTTGATTTTTCTAGTTTTTAAAATCGATTTATTAATAAATGTTTTTAAAATCGTGATAAATTATCGAAAATTGAGTAAAAAATTGTCTACTTTGGTTAACAAAGGTGAATGAAGTAATCAACAATCACGATAAAATGTTGAAAAGAGGATAAAAAGTGCAAAAAATTGATCAAAAGACGAGAAGAATTATGGTCGAAAATTGAGCTGAAATACGCGAAAGATCGTTACAAATCATCGAAAATTAGGTGAAAAATTTTCTGAAATGGGTAATAATGTGCGAAATATTGAACAAAAATCACAAAAAAATTGAACAAAAATGGCTGAAAATTGACCTAAAATATAAAAAACATTGTTAACAATAGTTGAAAATTAGGAAAAAATTGATGAAAAGGAGTAAAAAGTGAAAAACATTTATCGAAAATTATGTGAAAACTTGATAAAAATGGAAATCGGGAAAAAAACATTAAAAAATGGATGAAAATTGAGTAGAAATCTGATAAAAATCGATAAAAAAGGCAAAGAACCGATCCAAAATCATGAAAAAAATGTTGAAAAATTGGTCTAAATTAGGAAAAAAATGGGTGAAAATTGATTTGAAATAGGAAACAGATCATTAAAAGTCTTCAAAAGTAGGATAAAAATTAGATAAAAATTGATAAAAAAGTATTGAAAATTAATGAAAAATTACAAAAAAGAAAGGTATGTTGAAATACAGGCGAAAATTGACCTAATAAATTATGAAAAAAACTCGTTGAAAATCATCGAAAATTTGGTAAAAAATTGACTAAAATGGATAAATAGTGCGGAAAATTGATCAAATATCGTGAAAAAACGTTGAAAAATGAGTGAAAATTAACCTAAAATATGAAATCATCGTTAAAAAATCATCGAAAATTGAATAAAAGTTTAATAAAAATGTATAAAAAGTGCAACAAATTGATCATACAATCTGAAAAACTAACGATAATTAGATGCAAATCGGCCTAAATTATGAAGAAATCTGTACAAATCATCAAAAATTTCGGTAAAAATGTAATAAAAACAAGTGCAAATTGATCTATAATATGGAAAAGATGGTTAAAGGTCATCGAAAATTGAATGAAAATTCGATAAAAATGGGTAAAAAATGCTGAAAATTGATCAAAAATCATAAAAAAAATGTTTTAAAAACAGGTAAAAGTTCACCTAAAAACTCGTTAAAAATCTTTGAAAATGATCGAAAGTTGAGTGAAAATTTGATAAAAATGGATAAAATGTGCGAAAAATTGTTGAAAAATCATTAAAAAATCTTGAGAAACAGATAGATTGATCTGAATATTACGCAGAACTCGTTTAAAATCTTGGTAAATTGAAGAAAAAATTTGACAAAATTTGATGAAAATTGATCTAAAATATGTAAAAGATCGTTGAAAATTGTCAAGAATTGCGGGTAAAAAAATTTCCTAATAAAACATGTAAATGTACAGAGAGACCAGTGCTGGAACATATATATCTATTTCACAATTACTTTCTTAAGGTAATTATGGGAGTAGGTGCTCTTGCAGGTGAAAAGTCAATGAGTCCAAAAAATGTTCTGGAACCTTTACTAAACCTACATGCCATATATTGATTTGGTGGTGGGGAGAGGGGGGTATGGGAAGGATTAATTTGAAAATTGGAAAAAAAACTCCCCGAAAAATAATTTTTCGGTTCTGCGAGGGGATACATCGGAGCGGAAAAGTCGAAAGATATGAGATGGGCAAACTTGAAAAACGAGAAAAATTGTCCGAAGAACCAGTTTTTTCGGTCTGTGATGGGGTACAATGAAGCTAAAAATAAATCAAAACTCCCAAAAGTTGTTCCAAGACCTGAACTAAATCTACACAGCAGATTTAAACTTGTTTTTTGTAATCTTACACGCTGTAATAATTCACATTTTTTCTTGGAGCAATGTAATAGCTGAGATGCTTCGAATCGAGAATTCGTTGACTTAATTTTTACCACAGTTGGAAGGTAGGTAATTAGCTAACGCCTGACGGTTTAATTTAGTCCGTAAGTTTCGTCAAGTACCATACGCATATTTTTTTGAAGTTTCCAAGCATGATGAATAAACCATTTTTTTTTCTTTCGTCTTTAATTTTTCGTGTTTTTTTTCGAGTTTTTTTTTTTTTTTGTAATATAACTACTAACTGGGTAGTAGGTCTAGAGTAGTTACATGTTATAACGAACATTGCGGCTCCAGTGGTAAAGGCTGACGAGTATGATTTGAACGAGTTACTGCGAAGTACCTATCTACGTAGCCAAGTATGTAGTTAGACGGAAATAGTGTCTGAAATATTCATCAGAATGACGCGGTGCTGGGGCGAGCTTCTTATGTACGCGGCAACATTTTCGTATATCCCTCGAGGGCGCTACCATAACTGCATACAACGCTAACGTTCTCTTACATTTCTTCGTTATTTGCTCGTTCGTGTAACGAGAAATTTCCCTTTTTTTTTATTTACTTTTTTTTTTTTCCAACAGGCTACTAAATTTTTATGATATTTTTTCCAATTCCCCCCTCGCCAGTATTTTCTTCTTACGTTAGTTGAGACTTGAAAAAAATGCGTGTTTGCGAGGCGATGGTCATTTCAGTTCAACGTCGCTTTCAAGTGCATAGTTGGTCAGATAGGTACGGGTTGTTGTAAACTTTCAAAGTTGATCACAGGTACGTGGATCATAGTTGCAACTGAGATACGGTGTTATTTTAATGTGCTGTCATAAATTTACACTCAACACCTAGAGAGAGAGAGACCTACGTAAAAATGTAGCCGAATGTGGAGTACGTTTGATCCGCAGCGAATGGTGTTTATCGGAAATCTAATTAACGATGAAAAATTATTGACCTTTTTTTTAATTCGTGTACATTCCATGTTCTCGTTTCATTTTTCAGAAGGTAGGTATCGATTAAGAGTTCGATTACAACGTATATAGAATGTGATATAACGTAGTCTTGTTCCCTTCGCTTGAAACTACACGTAATAAAATTTAATTGGTAAAGTTTGAGAAGGTGCATACGGACATGTTAAATTTATTATAGACGATAATAGCGCCCAAACGTTAATTGCTTAATAAATGTCTTCGTCCGAGTAGAATAACGACGAAAAGTTGTGTATGTACCACCAATTTCACCGTCGAAGCTAATCTTATACGACGTACCTACCTACCTACTGCCGCTTCGTAACCACTGATGTACATCTACATACATTGTACATCGGCGAGAATAAGTTTTTCCCCATACTTTTCTTCATTCTGAAATAAAATGTCGCCCATGTCGAGCTATTTACTTTGGCTATGTTCGTAATGATTTATGTATGTATGTATGCATTTTATTGTTTCAGTCACGATCGAGATCAACCGTTCACTTTCCAACTGGGCGTCGGACAGGTTATCAAAGGATGGGACGAAGGTTTACAAAATATGTGCGTAGGAGAAAGGAGAAGACTGACTATACCTCCCCATTTGGGATACGGAGACAGAGGAGCTGGAACCGTAATTCCTGGCGGTGAGTTTCTAATTCGTAAATTACATAATATGTATATACTTACACATGCGTAAATTTTTTCTTTTTTCCCTGCAAAACTGCTTACCAAAAAAAACTCATCTAAAAATGTCTTCCTTTTGCAGGTGCTACTTTATTATTCGACGTAGAACTGATTATGGTCGGCGATCACGCGCCTACTACCAACGTATTCAAAGAAATCGACATGAACGCCGACAAACAATTATCTCGCGAAGAAGTTAGCGAATATTTAAAAAAGCAAATGACCGCTGCCGAAGGTACCGAGGGTGGCGAGGACATCAAGCAAATGCTAGCCGAACACGATAAACTAGTCGAAGAGATATTCCAACACGAAGATAAAGATAAGAACGGATTTATCAGCCACGATGAATTCTCGGGACCTAAACACGACGAATTATAGATAGTAAAATTTACGAAGAAAATTCCGCAATTGTCGTTTCTTCTCGATTTGTAATTTTTTTTCTCTCTTACCTTTCATTTTTTTTTCTTTTCGGTTACGTTACTCGTGTACGAAGAAATATCGTGTGACTGATGAATTTTTATATAGAATTTTCTCTTTTACTCGTTACCATGTCGAGCATTTTTTTTGTTTTTTTTTTTTTTTTGTATAAAGACAGCAAATATTATCTTTATCGATGATGAATTTTATACATCTGGTATTAAGAAATGTTTTTCAACGTCACGAAAATTACCATAAAAATGACAAAATATTAGAATATCGAAGTAAATGCTCACTAAAACAATGAACGTTGGGAAGTATGTTTTATTCGTGCTTTTTTTCCAACGTATTATGGATGACGTGCAATAATTATGCAACGAAAGAATGGTCAATTCGTAGATCCGAATTACTACTTCGGGATCATTTTTTACTCGATGATCTAATTGTTAGCATCATTTTACGTAATCGTGTTTATTACTTTGGTAGTTCATTGTACTTAATTTTCTGTATAAAAAAAATAATATTTACAAAAAACACACCTCGTTGATTCTGCAAATTAATAGCGTGCGCCTATTTTGAGATAAATTTATAATTATCGGATTATAATTTACGTGTACTGCATGATAAAGATATTAAGTACAAATTGTTATTTGAATTTACTCTTATTTTGTTGTTTGCTTAAACTGTGGTTTAGATTAATTTAAATTTTATATTCGCATTTGTATTGTTTGTACGAAGCATTTTTATTTTTACTCAAAGTATGTATAAATGTTTTTATTTAGTGTTTTAAGAATTATTTCATCATTTAAAATGACGAATTTGCCGTTAACAATTTATCTAGCACTATTAAAAACAACGTGATTAAATTCCTGCTGAAAAATGATTCATTTTCATACCTTACACGACAAAATTCGCGCAAAAACTGATCAATTAAATCAAGTTTTATTTTACGAGCATTAATTACGAAAAAAAAAGTAATTATTTCATCATTAGAAATAACGATTTATTCCCTTCAAAGTTGATTCAGTACTGATATAAGTATCATAGTTGAATTCTTAATGAAAAATGATTCATTTTGATACCCTACACGACGGAATTTGTGTAAAATCCATTTTATCGATCAATTTTATAATTATTATAATCATTGACTAACTTGATGCTTTAAGAAATTAAAAATTAAAACGACGCACAATCGTCATAATCTTCCGTTTTTAAAGAACGCGTTCTTGTTCTGAAAAGTACGAGCTACGTTCTTTTCAAGAGCGTTCATGTTCGTTCTCCGTTCTTTCCCTGACAGTACTTTGTTAAGTTTCGGTTTCCGTTATCGAACTACTACCTAGCACACCGTGTGTATCCTACTAAACCTAAGGGTGATGCAGGCTTTCTCTATGGATTGCATCTCCTTGTTCATTTTTTTTTTGGCTTGCATTTTCATGTTCGCCTTGTTGCAGGCTTCGGCGATGACCCTTGTAAGAGAGCTACAGCCCCCTCCTCTGCTGTCTTCTGGCTTTTGGAGGGGAGGGGGGCTCTCGTAGGTAGGCAGCTCAGAATTTTCCTTCGTCGAGCTTTCGCAGGGCCCATCCGCACTGCTTTGGTGCAGATCTCCGCTTGGCCGTTCGTTGATGATATATTCCACGCACTGGTGGTTGCTGTTGTTTTTGCCTCCTGTTGGATGATCCTTTGTGCTGCTGACTCAGACACCAGGATCACGTTAACTATTGTGCCACAGACCTGTCCTACAAAGGTCGGCACACCGCCTTCGTTGATGACCTGTTGGTTCAGTGCACCCACCATCTCCCCCAACTCCTCCGCACTCATTCCCTGTCTGGCTACTGCAGAGCGCAGATTGGGCATTGAAATCGGCCCCAATGACGTTTCCTGTGGGAGCCATAGGAGCGCAGCTTTCTCCATGTTATCCCTGAACCATTCCACCCCACCTCTGGGACCAGACCCGCAGGAGCTCAGCATCTAATTTCCTGTTTTTTTTTTATCCAGCTCCTGCTTCGATGGGCCCGACTACTTGATGTTATACTGGGCGGATCGCGCCTTTACGATGAGATCTAAGGGTGGAAAGGCTGCCATGGCCAGGGCGACTGCTATACTGATCTTACAGTACGCACTCATTTCTCGAATACATGCGTTACACTGGACCCTGGCCAAGGAGGTGTTGACTCATGTCATGTAACACTGGCATTTCTTTCGTCAAAGTTAACACCAATAGTGCACTCTATTAGCCTTGTAAGCAATCTTCCTCGGAGAAAAAAAAATAATTTGTTGATTAGTTGAATGTTGAAGCGTTAATCAGCAGTCAACATTCAACCAATCAACAAATTATTCTTTTTTCTCCGAGGGAGATTGCTCACAAGGTTAATAGAGTGCGCTATTTGCGGTACTTTCAAACTAGTTCAGTAAGATATTTGGGCAACGATTCACCTTCGTTTAATTTCATCAGGAACAACTTTTTACATGAAAATAATCTACCTGCAACACCAGTCCTGTTGTACATTGCATCTAATTTTGCTAACATCTGTTTTGCGCAATCACAGCTGCAAATAATACCAGAATGAGTAGAGACAACTGCTTGAATGATATATGTTTGACATTTCGCATTGTCAAAATTCCACTCATTTGTAGAAGCTGGTGGATTTTCATCTAGATATTTCTTACAACCGCGTGCTTTTAAAACATGCCTCCAATCATCGCAATTTCTCCCTTCATGGGATAATGCCTCCGATTAAATCGTCGACTTTTTGATGTTACTTTTCGCGTAAACTATGGTTAAAACCTATAATTTAAATTACTTTTTCACATTTAATGAAAATTGGCCCATAACCTGTTCAAATCAAAGCATAACGATTTTAATTAAGGAAAAAACAGAACAAAATTAGTTTTTTGGCGGTGGCGCACATCTCTAGTTTGGAGTACAATTTTTAACATTAGTTTTCGCTAGTTTTCGCATTTCAATTTGTTAAATTAACGTTCTTTGCATTTTGACTTATAATTAAGATTTCTTATATTTTCAAATTCGCTAGCATATGAAATTGGTGGTGTGATAAGTAGAGTGCACAGTGTGGCAATCAGGGTTTCGATGTTTAAAACAGAATGTTTTACACATGTGTTTAAAACGTGTTTAAAACAACAAGAAAAAAACAGAAAATGTTTTAAAC
>FIZR01022930.1:0-13438 GCA_900060175.1 Ferrisia virgata
GGAAGTTTTGAATAAAGTGGTGAATATTGCCTCTTAAGTTCCATGAGTGAAGAGTAGACAAGATTTTGTACTTCCAAACGGTATCAAAGGCTTTGGATTTTATTTTGAGTTATTTTAAATTTTGATTATGGTCACCCGTGCTAAAATTTTGAAAAAAATATATGTCATGAAGGGGTCCAATGTACGTCTAAAAAAACACAATTTCAAACTTGTACAAAGCCATTATCCGTATTAAAAAAATTAATAAAACTTTCAAAAGGGCATTTAGGCGGTCAATTATGGAGGGAAGAGCGTGTTGATTTTTTCAGAGATACCCTTCATATACGTCTACAACATATTAAAAAATTGCGCAAATCGATCGATTAGCATGTTCAAAAAAAAAATTATATGCGATTTTCACTTGGAGTCACCCTCCCCCACCCCCCGAAAACTGGTAGGATTGCGGGGCTAAAACTTTGGTGAGGAATGTTTCTCGATAGTACCTACCTACCACGTAAGTATCAGCTCGAAATCGTTCGAAGGCAAATTTAACATTGTTATCCAACCATAGCTTTTTACGCTGCATTTTTTGAATTGCGATACTTCAGTATAAATTTAAGAGATAACTATTGTTTTGTGATGGGGTAGTTCATTAATTTTAGAAAATTATACTACCTTACAAGTACATTGAAATTGAATCGGTAAAAAAAGAAAAAACTTGAAAGAAAATTTCAGCTCTTTCGCCATTATGAAAAGGTTAATTGAAAAACTACCTACGTTCTTTTATTCTTCCTCTTCCTCCTTCTTCTTCAACGTTAGCAACTTTTATGTCTTTGATTTTCGATATATAAATACGAATCTATTTTCAAAATCGAGTATAGGATACCAATACGCTACAAAAACAAAATTTTTACTTAAACATACGTACCTAGGTGAGTATGAGTATATATACTTGTACATATGTAGATGTACATATTTGCAAGACGTATTCCTAACGTACCTAATCTGCATCGAAGTATTTTGCGCAATACGACGCTAGACGACATAAACTTGTTCGGGCGATAAAACATCCTTTGCCTTTTTCACTCCCTTCTTGGCAGAGCATACTAATGGGAGAACAATGTTCGACAATTTGAGAATATAACAAAACGTACTGTATATCAAGACTACCGGAGTCAACTCGGTGCAAGTTGCTTCCGCCGGCGATAAGATCATCTTGACACGTTAATACTTTGTATTCTCATCACTATGCACGAACCATGCGAGTGCTTTTCGAAGTCATTTCAGCAAAATGAAAAAAAAGAATAGAATATAAAAAAGGTAATAGGTATCTGTACACGACTGCTGGCTCAGAGTTCGAGCTGGCGTCTGCCATGATGCTGTTACAATACATTTTTGCACGTTCCTGCAAGTACCTGCATATATTACATTGATGTACCTTTTATTCGTAGCGTTTATCAGCATGTGTACTGTACGTAGACGTACTTATGTACATCTGCATATGCATACCTGTATCTACCTGCACAATGTTATCGATGATGCTGAAGAAGCTACGTATGTACACGATTTACGTAAATTATCCGAATTTAGATTCCATCACGATACCACATGGCATAGCATACGTTTCGAACGTATTCATTACGTACATCGATTAAATAATATTGATACATACATATATTCGCGCACGTCGCATCTACTTTGATTACGTTAGTTAAAACGCGTAAATGACTGAATATTACGCAGGTCGTTGGATCGTTTAGTCAAATACATATGTATGTAGCTATGTACATCGACATACGTACGTCATTATACGTATGTATGTACATCTAGATCCTACTCTTCGTACATGTATTCGTATATTTGAATATGGATTATATTTATTAATTGACTGATTTCCACTCCCATTACCTAGACATTTATCTATTTGTGTAGTTTTTCAATGGTAGTGAAAAACAATCAGGTCAAAATTTCTGAATAAGGTCAAGTCCTACACTACGATTTTTCGAAATAAAATTTCAACCTGATTTTCATGAAATACTTTATTTATATGAATATCAAAGTAGGGAAAGGATGGGGGAGGTGGTGATGGTGGTAATAGAACTAAAAATTCGACACCACTAAACGCACTATACGACACAGCAAATTTCAACTTCCTACCTCACCTCAATTTGGAGGGGAGTTAGGCAAGGAACAAACTTAAAACCTAAGAAAATTCTCCCAAAAAATAACACATCCGGGCTGTAAAGGAGCGCAATGGGTCCGAAAAGTCGAAACCTCCAAAATGCACATTTATTATTGTTGCCAAGTTTACATACCAAATTTCAACTTCCTAGCACAATGTGGAGGGGACATAGGAGAGGAACAGTTTTTTTTCAAGGTCAAAAAGGGGAAAACTCCTCATATCCTCCCTCCTAATTGGCTTAAGAGACTTGTTTTTGAATATGTTATACAAATTTCGATTGTCTATCGATTGGCTCAAAAAGAAACAATTTTTGCCATCTTAGCCGTTCAGCGCCCCCTTTTTCGAATTTTGGGCACGACTGAATTTTGACCTGAGGTCATTCCCACTCCAGAATATAAAATACATCGCCAATCGAAGCCTATTCCCCAAAATTTATCGATTTTGGTCAATATCAAGCCGAGCAAATGATTTTTAGTTGTATGGGGGGGGGGGAATAAATACAGTAAAATCTGCTTAATGTGAACTGTCTGAGGTAATATAGGTAACATTAAGTGAAAAGAAAATAGTTACAAATGAGCACTTTTAACGATTTTCTCCATATTTTAGGTCAATTTTAACATGGTTTTTTCAACATTTCTTCACAATTTTTGATCAATTTTGTGCATTTTTAACCCAATTTTTAACAATTTTTAATAAATTTTGGTCAATTTTCTGCATTTTTCACAAATTTCTGTCAATTTTTTATTCAATTTTCTATGAAATGTGCTCGAATTATGATAACAATAACTGACGCGATGATTACTTTAAACAGCGTAATTAGCCTGATTTTCCATGTCACATTGTCAATGAAAACCAGGCTATTACAGTTTATCGATCAACGGTTGGTGGAGGAAGGGGGAGGTCCTCAACAAAATCCGATTTAAAGTCCTACAAGATCATTAAGGTAATTTTTGACCATATCAGATATTTATTTTTATCTTTTTTCCCGAACATTAAAATCATTTACTTTGCTTAATACTGACCAAAATCGCTCTAATTCGGTCAATCGGCTCAGTTTGATAATGGATTAGATTTACATAAGTGGGGATGAGCTTGGGTCAAAATTCAGTTTTGTTCCATTTTGGCGAAGGAGGTGCTAAGGAGTCAAAAACACAAAAATTGTTTCTTTTTGAGTCAATCGATAGGGAATTCAATGTTGTATAACATATCCGAAAATCAACCTTCTAAGTCAATTAGGAGAGAATATATGAAGGGTTTTCTCCTTTTTTGAGCTAGGAATTTGAAATACGTATGTACTTTCAGTAAGAGCCCTAAATGTGCCTTTGGGGATCTCGATTTTTCAGCCCCGTTGCACCTCTTTATAGTCACAAAAATGTGGTTGAGTTTGTTTCTTGCATAACTCCCCTCTAAATTGTTCTAGGAACTTGAAATTTGATATGTACATTCAGTAGGAATCTTAGTTGTGCCTTTTGAGGGTCTCGACTTTTTAGCCCCATTGCACCTCCCACAGTCCTAAATTTTTGGGGTTTTGATAGTTTTTTCCAATTTTAATGTTTGTTCCTCGCACAATTCCCCTCCAAATTGAGCTATGAAGTTGAAGGACCCTTAATGTGCCTTTTAGGGTTTTTGACTTTTTAGCCCCATCAAAGCCTTCTTATCCTCAATTCTCATGATTGTAATACGTCACGAAAATCAGGCTGAAAAAGCATTCAAGAAATCGGTACCGAAGCATTTTGATAACAATATCAGAATAATAAGATTAAGAAGCTTCCTAATAAGCATCTGACAGAGATGGAAATTCGACAATTAATAGTATTTTACACTTACTCATATTTAAAAAAAAATTTTTGGAGTAGTGGTCCTCTTTACAGCCCTCAAAAACCATTATCTTCGTTCGTTAAACAACAAATTACCGACTAAATAATTACTATTTTTGGTGGCAGTAATGGGCCCATCAGCCTAAAAAATTTAAAAAAAATATATACAAGTGTAAAATACTCCTAATAACTTGAGAAAATTTTTTCGAGTTTCCAACTCTAAAGCAGGGGGTTACAAGCCGCTTAAAATTTTTCAAAGCCCATTTCAAGGTTATACTAAAGGTTCGAAAAATCTAAAAAAAATCCACAACATTCCTTCTGGGTATCTTTACTTTCACACCAAGTTTGAAAAAAACGTTCAAAAATTCGCGGAGTTAATGTACCCCCCTCCCCCCGGTCACCTAGATAGTGCATATTTTACTGTCCCACCACCCTGACGGAGTACAAAATCGTGAATATTTCACTAGCGCCTAAATAGTCTTTAAAAAAAATTGAATTCTGAGACCCAAAGGCAGCTCGTCCTCCTTACTCTACTACACCCTTTTTCGAAAATTTTTGGGCGCTAGCTTAAAATTTCAGGGTCTTATGCCCATCATGTGCCCTCTTCTCTCTCCACTTATGCTTATTACCGAACCCCTTCAACGTATAACGCCATAAGATACATGGGAAATTTCCCGATTATGTTTTTCTTTTTTTATTCTGTTGAATTTTACACACCCTCGTTATAGATGCGAGTGAGTAAAAAATAATACAGAAAATTTTCACATATAAAATGAGCAAATATCGAAGTACCATATCTGTTATCTGGTAGTGATAGAGTAAAATGTAAAATCGTCTCGTTTTCCTCATAAAGCACAATACAAACACGTATACGATGTTTAGGTACTAAAATAGATGAAAATTTTACGCAAAATTTTCATCACAAAGACTGTATACAATCAGCCATAACGATTACATTTTGAGATTTTTCAAAACATCCGCCATCACGTACGCCTTTTTTCTTCTCATCCTTTTCAAATCCCACACGAGCTAAGAATATTTTGTAAATTCAAATTCGCGTGTATGTTCGTGGGTATCCGATACGGTCCGCGTTGGCGTTCATAATGTTAATGGATTACACATTATGGAAAGTACGGTGCGGCGAGGAAAGGGACAGAAATGTAATGTGAGCAGAGTAGAATGTTCAATATTCTTGATACTTTTAAACATCATTCACTCGTCTTGATAAAAGAATCGAAAGAGAGAAAACTACCAGCTACGTAGAAGGTGGGCGATCTGCTTCCTTTGCTTTGTATCAAATAAACTTACAATGACAACGAGTAAACAAGAAAGCTTTTGAGGTTGTCGAGATGAGCAGGCGGCAGCTTTTTACGAGTATACGGTACGATGAAAAATTTCCCGATATTCTATTTCTATAGATGGCAAATAATAATCGCTTCTCTGTTGGTGGATATTAAAACCTGCAAGCGTAATTTTTTTCATATGTGTGGAAGACATAACGTTGCAGTACAACCTGATTTTTATTATATCTTCAGTGAATCATACAATTAAGACATAAACGGAAATTCATTTCTGTAAGACTGGTCCACGCGATAGAGGGAGAAGTTGAGACTTTCAAAATGACACAATTTGAATATCAGATTTTAAATTTTTACACACGTTAAAATCAGTACTTTTATTTATGCTTGTTGTGTACGAAAAAAGAATTATTATAAGGCTATTCAATTCGCGTACAATGGTAGAGAAAAAAGCATCGCTTTTCAGCCTAATTTTCATGAGATATTGTAATCATGATAAATGGAAAAAAACATCGCTTAGGGATGATTTTTTCCTAATTAGCATTGAGGGTAAAAAGGGTTCAATGGAACTACAAAGTCGAAACTCACGAAAGGCACATTCAGGAACACTACTAAATCTACATACCAAATTTTAACTTCCTAGCTCAATTTGAAGAGGAGTTATGCGAGTAACAAACTCAAAAAATAAGGAAGAAAGATTAAAAAAACAAATTTTTAGAGCTGTAAGGGGGTGCAATGAGGCTGAAAAGCCCAGACTACCAAAAAGCACATCTAGAACCCCTACTAAACGTACATATCAAATTTCAACTTTCTGGCTCAATTTTGAGAAAAGTTATGCGAGAGACAAACTCAAAAAATCAGAAAACAAGGGTGAAAACCCTCATATCTCCCCTCCTAATCGACTTAGAAATTTGATTTTTTATCGATTAGTTTAAAAAAAGACATTTTTTTGCGTTCTTGGTACCTTAGCACCGCCCTCCCAAATTTGAGCATAACTGAATTTTGACCCAAGGTTCATCCCCACTCATATACTGGGTGTTTCATCTCGATAGTACCCCCTTCATAGCACAAGTAAAGCAACACAAGTTGGACTCATGTAGCATGGATTGCCTATCCAAAACATTGAAGAGGCTAAGCTACAGGCATTTGAAATTTTTTTTCAAAAAATTTTGAGCAATTTTTAAAAAATTGTTGGAAAAAAATTGTTACATCACAATTTTTTTACATTTTTCTAAAAAAAAATTTCCATGGAAATAAAAATTTCAACAAAAAGCTCTTTTTATTGAAATATTTAATTGATTTAGAGAAAAAATATCAAAATTAAGAAACTGTTTTAATAAAGGAACGCTTTTGATCAATTTTTCCTACATAACTAAAGTAGCTGGGAAAAATTTAATTATGCCAAGTGGTAGAAGATACCTTGTTAATTCAAGAAAATTTTTTTAATCGGCTATTTAAAATGGCTTTTTAAAAAGTTATGAACAAAAATTTAGGAAATTTTCAAATTTTTCAATCATTTTTTTTACATGAAATTCGTCATATTTTACGAACCATACCATCTACACCCCTAATTTTTTTTACCTGAAATACTACATTGTATTTGTCACATTTTGGCGTAAACTGGACATTCCAATCATTTTTAGTTCTTAAATTGGAATTTTTTTTAAATTGCTCTAAATTTTTTGAAAATAGGAAATTCAAATGCCTGTAGTACAGCTCCTGCAATGTTTTGCATAGGCAACCTATGCTACATGAGTCCAATTTGTGTTTCTCTACTTGTGGTATGAAGGGGGTACTATTGAGATGAAACATCCTGTATATCTAATCTGATATCAAACTAAGCAGATTGACAGAATTGGAGCGATTTTGGACAGTATCGAGCAGAGTGAATTATTTTAGTGTTCGGGAGAAAAAAGACGCACCAAAAAACCACATTTTAGGAGCTGTGAGGGGGTGCAATGGGGCTGAAAAATCGAAATCACAAAAAAGCATATTTATGGCACTTACTAAATGTACTCGCGAAATTTCAATTTTATAGGTAAATTTCGTGGAGAGATAGGGGAGGAACAGTTCTTTTTCAGGGTCAAACTCTAATATCTTCCCACCTAATTGATCTAGGAAGTTTATTTTTGGATATGTTAAACAACTTAGAAATTTTCCATCAGTTGGTTTAAAGCGGAACAATTTTTGCGTTTTTAGCCCCCAGCACCCCTTCCTCTAAATTTAGGCATAACTGAATTTTGATCCGAGGTCATCCCCACTCATATGTACCTAATCCTCCGGCAAACTATTGAACCGATTTTCGTCAGTATCAAGTAGAGTAAGTGGTTTTAATGTTGGGGGAAAAAAATAAAAATAAACATCCACCTCATCCGCCATAGGTTTATAGACTGTCATAGCCTAGTTTTCATTGGCAATATGGCATTGAAAATCAGACTTAAAATTAATTTTCGAATCAAAGTTCGAGCAGTGCCATTATACGCCGGAAAATGATACCTAAAAATTTCAGCCCTATGAGTTAATATCAAACCATGTTTCAGGGTCATCAAAGTTGAGGATGCGACTCCCGAGCGCATTACTATATTTCCCACCGGTGACACGTGCTGAAGAGGCTCCTGTACGCGCTCCACGTTGCAAAGGGAATAACGAGCCTTGTCACCACATGTTACCGGTGGGAAATACAGTAATGCGCTCGGGAGTCGCGTCCTTAACTTTGAGTGCCCTGAGACAAGGGTTGCATCAACTCAAAGGGTTGAAATTTTGGAGATCGTTTTCCAGCATGTAATGATACATTTTATTGGTGTGCTGTAGTTTCATTTCAAAAATTTATTTTTTCACTGTAACGCTGTTATTCTGTAAGTAATATTTTCGCCATTTTTCAGCGCATTTTCTGTATAGTTGAAAAATTAGAAATATTTAAACTCAAAACAAAAATTACCATTTCTACAAAGTAATCCAAATTTCAAAACCAATTTAAAATGTAAAAATGACCACTAAGTTCATGCTTTTTTTTAAAACCAATTTTCAATTTTTCATGTACTGAAATAAAAACTCAAGGTAATGTACTACTTTAATAGTTGATAGGCGCCTGTTAAAAGACATCACTCTCACCAACTTTTTCTCCTCAAAACTTCAACACCTATCCCATAAAAAAATAATATTCTTCCCATTACACTGTCACCAATCACCAATACTGCATCTTTTGCAACAGTTGCCTCCTTGCCTCTTCAAACCGACACATGTTTCCGCATTCTTTCACCAATATGTGCACTCACCATCGAATACCAACCGTTTATTGAATTCTAAAGGTACATACAATATGGCGAAGGCGAATTCTTGACATTTCGCGGATACATCGATTGAAAACCCCTGGAACCCCTCTACTGCCATTGTAAGGAACAGCACGTTAGCGATTTCAACTGATGCACCACGACGGTAGCGTAAATTCGTCGACATGGAATGCATATCGTACGCATGTATGTGTGTTGGTAGGTAAGTATTGGATGCTTATCTCATCAAATATACACTGTATTTAGATAAAATTGCATTAGAATACATAAAATAATTAATCACCCTTAAAAATTGACAAATAAGGAGGGTGTTACCGTAATCTTAAGTAAATATTTCTATTATGACTCGAAAGTCAATCGTTTATTGCACCGAACTTCCAAATTTGACAACTTCGAAAGATGAGATTTTAATTATAATGAGACTTAAGTCGAAGATACACGAAAATAAAATACATAAATTGGAAGGAAAATGCAGGTCATATTTTTCTCGCTTTTTTGGCGCTCCAAAAACTTTGAAAATTAATTAAACATTTTTTTGAGCGGGTTCCATGGCGAGAAATATAAAAAAAAAATTTATAACGTCTTGCGGTATGATACATATTTTTGGGGAATCCGGAAAAATGGATAAAACAAGTACAAAATTATCTTAAACTTGAATGAAAATCACATAAATGAAAAGAACCCGGGTTGAACCCCAAAAAAAGTCTCACCGAGAAATCTCATTTTTACCGGCCCATCCAGTATTCATAGGCCTAATTTTTTGCTCCTATACTTCAAAGTATGTATTCTTGAAATTAATAATGATGTGGGAGGGTGTGTGTGTGTGTGAAGGAAACTAAACTTATAAATTTTTTTCGTTGTTTAATTGGAGATTTATGACACAGAGGTAGAGATAAGATCATAAATATTTGGGGAGACTTGAGCCCCAGCAGCCCGTTTCAAAAGTAGGTAATTAAATTTTTGTAGCACAAAGCATAATATCACTCAAGTGAAGCGAGGGTGGACATTTTGAGAAAAGCTATGAAAAAATTACAATCTTTGGTAGCTACTTGAAACCTACGAATAATAAAATTTTCCAGATATTTTTGATTTATAGGAGGGAGAAAAAAGTCTCAAAATTGAAATATTTATTTTACAGACCTACGCAGACATAGTACTAATGTGATGATCCCAATGAGAACGGATTCACTTTAAAAGGATTTTAACTGTTATAAAATATTTAAAAATTTTCTCTACTATAAATACGTTCGTGAGGGAAAATGTCTTGACCCAAGAGACTCACCCCAGAATACCTATTTAATTTCAAATTTCTAAAAAAAATTCCCTCAACTCTTGCCCATGAAAAAGTTACAAGATTTCTAATTCCCACCAAAATTCAAAAATGAAAATTCGTGCTTTTTCTTAATACCGATTAATTTTCTAAAAAAAGTTTTCCGAGCGAGGTCAGAGCTAAAATTTTAAAACAAATTACAAGAAAGGACTTGAAAATTAATGCTTTTTTTCCTTTGTTAATTTTAATATGTTTTTGTTTACAAAAATGGGGCATTCAACTTTTAAGTTCTCGAGCAAACATAAAAAATTTACAATCAAAATTGTAAATTTCGTAATTTTCAAGAACTTTGTGCAAATTTTGTGTATCATTTAATTTATTTTTATAAAATCAGGTCCAAAAAATAGTACACAAAAAAGCGGAAACCCTCTCCTTTGGGGTACTGCTAGCCACGCCACCTAATTTTTCGTGTTTTTATGACCAGTTAGACTCTTTATTTTGAAGATTTTTACTGTGATCAAGCGTTGTTTCATCTCTAGAAATAACGATTTGTACAGTCGCATAACATGGAGAAAAAATTGAGCCTTTGAATAAATACAGATTTTTAGTAACCCTTATTTCAGCGTCAAAACTTTTTTTTCTTCTGTGCACAGAAAATTTTTGGCAATTTCTTTTGTCTGAAATCCCTTCTTGAAAATATTTACTGCAATGGGAACAATGTGGCATCACCTCTGTAAGATTCAGTAAGAAATGTAAACTAAGAAAATAAAACAGATTCTGATAATGTTTTAGCTTGAAAAATCATTTACTCTTCTTCTGTGAAAGAAGATTTTAGAAAATTTTTGTAAGCTCCACCACAGGTGGTTCTAGAGTCTTTATTTGAAAAATGTTTATTTTTTTTTTTTATTGACACCAGACCCTGTACATCTGAACAAAAAATTAAAATTCGAAAAGAAATGCAAAATCTGTGCTGATATTTTAAATTTAAAAATACTCTCTTCCCTCCTCCTCCTTCTCTTATCACAAAATATTTTTTAATTACATATAGATCTCAGGTCCATATTTAGAAAGTTCTCATCGTAGTAGTGGCAGGCTGGCACCACGTCTGTATGCGGCAAAATATTGATATTTAAAAAAAAGAAAACATTTATTTATAGCATAATCAGTTTCAAAAAATTCACTCTCCCGTCCTATGCATAAAAAATTTCTGAAAATTTCACTGGTGATTGCTACCAAGTCCTTCTCAAAGGGGAAACCATTATAGTCAAAATACTACATTGATAGAATTTTCAATTTTTTTTTCTGAATCACAAATTTTGGTCATCCCTTTCCTATCTTTTGGGTTGAAAATGATGTTCAGACAGCTTTTGGTATCACCTCATTATTTGTCTGTATCAGGGTTGAAGCATTACCTATATTTCACATATATAATAACAACGCACGTTTCACCCTTATATTGTATTCATTTTGCAAGACAAAGTTGAAGAATTATTAATTTTGCAGTAAAAAATATTTTTTCTATCAACATGTTCATATTGGTTTCATTTTCATTCTTGAACATTTAATTTAAAATCCGTTCGAAGGATCAGTAGCTTCAGCAATTTTTTGATGAAATTAATTCTGATGTTTCATCAAATACTTCAGGTATTTCAGAATTTTTTGAAATGTATATTTTGAAAAGTTTTTGGAAAGTGAATTTTGACAAATTGGTTAACGAATTTTACCAAAAAATTAATTTTTCTTTTGTAATTTTATTGAAAAATCAATTTTTACTTCATTGTTCCAAATACATCGCGGCCCACCGAGTTTTCCTCGGTGATGAACAGGGCGCATGTATGACTAATAAGAACACTATACCTGATAGGTAATTAAATCACTACTCATACATTACATTATTATACTTATACCTGCCTAGTCCACTCTTATACAGCATATTTTTCCCATCAGACGAATAATAGGTACTACGTATTATTAATTAGGTAACGTTCTCGTATGCCTCGTAATGTACGTGGCACGGCCAAACACGCCGCGGCGGATTGGCACGATCATCGACTCGTATTCGCATTACGGTAGGTAGAAGTACTTGGACGTACAAATGAGTAAGATAGTTAGTGGATTTGGATACCATTAGAGAAATGCGTATTGCTGCTAAGTTATATGAATGCAAAGATGGACAGGTTGTGTTGCTGTGAGCTTAGGTCGACGAGGTCGTATCTTAAGTAAGCGTACATACGCGTATATTTCGCTACAGGTACACTATGTAGTATTATAGCATAGGCCACTGTGTACACGACTGTATTTATGTATACACGTACACGTAAGTAAGCGGTAGATTAAGCTGCCGTAGCGATAATGTTGACCTAAGTACTTAGGTAGATGGATAAGTTGAGTATCGCGAATGTCATTGAACAGGAAGGATTTTACGCGGTGGTTTCGTATCTTGGTCGCAATTCGTTGCGTCGCGTCGCGTCGTTGTATTGGTCGTGTCTTTACTAATACAAGTTCTGTATGCGTATGAGAAAGCGAGAGTGAGACAGAAGAAGATAATATACCATCGCAGATATGGTGTGGTTTTAATGCGGTCATTCGATAATTAGTGGAAGGAAATTAACGAGGATATGGGGTTTAGTTTGTGTATGTGTGATTTTCGGGTCATACAGTAGGATGATATGTACCTTGGATTTGAACCATTTTCAATGAGAGTACTCATTTTTAGTAGGAAAGACACCATACAAAATTTGAGCCCATTATTTCAAGGGGGGAAATTTGAAAAAAAATTAGGCAATTTCCTCTTTTAGAAAAAAATATGTAGATCATGGATATGTAATGCTGAAAACGATTGATAAAGTCACCTTTTTTTTTATGATTTTCGTACCCCACCCCCCCCCATACCGAATTTTTGAATCTTTTTTACAATCAAATCGCAGAAACTTCAATTAACACTGTATAGTAGGGTGCCAGTGAAATTTTGAATTTCGATTTTTTTCTGTGCCCCCCTAAAAATGCTCCTTTGGGCTTCAAAAAGACCCCCCAAAAAAAATTTTAACCCTTGGCAACTTGAGCTTAAAGTTTCTCATAGTAATACTCATATAGCCTAAAAAAAAAACACACTTTTTCATCTCTCAGCCGCTTTAAAATGGGTCCTTTGATCTTCCAAAAGGCCTGCAAACTGCTCAGACTTGGAAAAAAAAATGAATTTATCAACTCTTGAGATTGAAATGGTTGATGAGCTGATATTCGTATGTTCATAATTATGACGTATTTCAGAAAAAAAGAGATCTGTCAAAATATTATGCTTTAATGAATTCATATCATTCTGATACTAATAAACACCTTTCAAATGAATATGTACGGTCTTATAGTCCCAGTCCTCTTTTCCTCATGCCACTAGACGAATTGAACCACAAATTATTGAAAAAATCTTTACCAACAAAAATCTATCAATCATGAAAACTGCCCAAAATGCTGCTTTGCATCTATGCATTGGAGCTCTCCCCTCCTCGCCTATTGACAGTATTCACTGTGAAGCGAGTGAATTACCCGCAGAATTTAGATTGCCTTTACTTTTAAACAGATTCCTTGTATCGGCAACTTGCAACTCT
>FIZR01022931.1:0-45374 GCA_900060175.1 Ferrisia virgata
TTTTTTTTTCATATAGTAGACACCAAGATATGCAATTTTCTTTATAACAATAAAATAAAATAGAAATCTGAAAGTCGGAGAACGTTCCTATTAAAATTAAGAGTTCATACGTGGAGAGAATTTTTTTGAGGTGTCTACCAACCAGTTTTCAGGGTACCAAGTGAAAAAAAAATAATCGTTTTTTTTTACCCACCTTAATGTAGATTTAGTAGGCACCTTAGATGTGACATTTTTTGACGGTTTCAACTTTCTAGCCCTCTTACTCCCTCTCATAGCTCTGAAAAAGTGTTTTTTTTTTGTTTGATGTTCCTCACTTTTTGAGCTTGTCCCTCGCATGTCTCCCCTTTAAATTGATCTAGGAAGCCGAAATTTGGTGTGTAGTTTTGAGTAGTTGTCCTAAATGTGTCTTTTGGGTGTTTCAGAAATTCATTTCAATATCTACCTAAACACCCCCTCTCCTACCTCTACTAAAGAAAAAACATCTGTGCGCGTGTCATTCGCATTTCTCCTTCATTTCAGGAAAATCAGGCTCGAAAAGAGCAACGCATCGCGTCGCTTTTTTTTCTCCACCTTATCGTTTACGTGTATGGTTATTGGGGGGGGGGGCGTATACTGTGCGACGAGATAGGTGCGATTAAAATCTAATTTAGACGCATGGTTAAGGAAAATATTTATGATAAAAGTTGAGGAAGCTTTATAGCTAACGAATTACAGAATCAGACAAGATGTTGAAAATCATTTTGAAAGTTTATCCGAACGATGCCGAACGTAGACGGAATTTTAATTCGTTAATTAGGAATTTTTCACCATAACGTCGAGGAATTTCGGGGCTGTAATTAAAACGTTTTTGAGACTTTGGCGAACGGTACGGCCGGCATGCGGCATACGGTGCGGCGAATGGCGGTTAATTTAATCCACGGGCTTTTGTACACTATTTCATAACGTAGTAGCCGATTAAAATTCACTCCCCCGTGGGCAACACCTATTGATTTTCGTGTTGTGAAATTTTTTGAAAACGTGTTTTGTATTTTCATCATCAACGCCAAATACCTACTCGTCTAGTCGTAGTACTACACATTTCCACTATGTATAAGGGGTACGAGTATAAAGCAGCGTGGCTGTGGCTGGCTGTGGCTGGCTGGGCACGTTGTGTAGGCCGACACCATCGTTCGTGTTTAACCTTATGTAACAATCAATTACGATTTTACCAAGTACACGTTTTAGCTTTCCATTTTTCAACCGTTCGTTCGGTTTTCATAAACTTGAAAAGAAGATACGAAAAAGCTCGTGTGTAAACTAAACCAATTTATACAATAATGAAAATAAACGATAACCGTAGCAGCGAATTCAAATATATAGGTATCTATATGTAGAGTAGGCTAATGCTATACGTGTAGCGATATTATCGCGTATAAAATCCTATCACCTCAAATACAACTAGGTATATGTATATATATATAAGTATTATTTTGTCACATTTCGAAAAACGATATTTGCTGCTTTCGAAGACGTAAAAAACAACACTAAAGGGGAAAAAAAAGGAATTCTTAAATTACGCGTCGTCTCGTCGTTATATGCGAATAGGTATTTATGTTCAATTCGCCCCGCCCCTCCCCTCCCACCCTCACTATCTTTGTACTTACCGAGGAAAATATACTTATGGCGAATATTATTTTTAATAACTGACGAATACAAACATTATTATTATTGTGAATGAGAAAATACGTATTACGGAATTCGTCAATAGAAAAATGAAAAAATGTCGTTTCAATAACGAAAAGAAAAGAACCGAGTATCTTTTTGCTTTTGGTATTTCTATATTGATCGTTAAATTGTAAAATCGCCAACTTATAATGGTGAAATATTTCGCTTGATTTTTTTTTTTTTTTTCCAACTGTGAAAAGTATTCTTGCGTTAATTTTTTCCACCTTCCTTCTTATCAGCCATATTTTCCAAGTCATATTGTCACTGAAAATCAAGCTATTAGGGTCTATCGACGTATGGTAGATGGAGAGTGTGAGGGAGTATCAATAAAATCATTTTTGGCCATGTCGCGTATTCATTTTTATTTTTTTATTTTCTATTCTTTCCCCTCAAAAGTTAAAAATCATTTCCTCAACTCGATGACAACAAAAACCGATAAAATTTAGTTACTAAGTTTAGATTGGCTGCGGATTTGATATTTTTGAGCGGGGACGATCTCGCGTCAAAATTCAGTTGTGCTCAAATTTGGGAGAGGGCGTGCTAAGGGACTAAAATCGCAAAAATTGTTTTTTTTTTCAGCTAATAAATAGCGCATTTAGATTTGCATAATATATCCAAAAATCAGCTTTCTAGGTCAATTACGAGGAGAGATATGTGGGTTTTACTCCCTTTTCTCCCCTCCAAATTCAGCTAGGAAGTTGAAATTTGGTGAGTAAATTTGATAAGGCCTTTTGGGGGTTTGCATTTTTCAGATCAATTTCTTTCCATTACAGTACAGAAGTTGAAGTTGAGTTGGCTTGATTTTCTTTGTCATACTGTCGATGAAAACCAGGCTATTATGGTCTATCGATTTACAACGGTTGATGAGGGGGGGAGGGGGTGGAGGATATCAACAGAATCCGTTTTAAACACTAAAATCATTTACTTTGCTCTATGCTGACCAAAATCGCTCCAATTCCGTCAATCGGCGAAGCTTGGCGGCGGATTGATAAAAAAGTATATGAGTGAGGATGACCTTGAGTCAAAATTCAGTTATGCTTAAATTTGGAGGAAGAGGGTGCTGAGGAGTCAAAAATGCAAAAATTGTTCCCGTTGGAACCAGTCAATGGAGAATTCAAAGTTGCATAACATATCCAAAAATCAACTTCTTAGCCAATTAGGAGGGGAGATATGAGAGTTTGACCTTGAATAAGGGCTGTTCCTCCCCTATATACCCCACCAAATTGACACGGGAAATTGAAATTTGGTATGTACATTTGATAGGAGCCCTAGGTTTTCTTCTTGGCGGTTTGACTTTTCATGCAAAAATTGTCCCCGTTGGAACCAATCAATAGAGAATCTAAAGTTCCATGACATATCCAAAAATTAACCTCTCCAGTTCAATTAGGAGGAAAGATATGAGGGATTTTCACCTTTTTGACCTTGGAAAAGAGCTATTCCTCTTCTATCTCCCCACTAAATTGACCTGGAAAATTTAAACTTGGTGTGCACATTTAGTTGGAGCCCTAGGTATGCTTTTTGGTGGTTCGACTTTTCAGCCTCGCTATCCCCCCTCCTCCCATTTGCTTTTTTAGTTCATTTTTTTTCCTTGAACACTCAAATTACTTAATCTGCTCAATACTAACCAAAATCGCTCCAATTCCGTCAATCGGCTCAGCTTGACGGTGGATTTGATATATATGAGTGGGGATGATCTTGGGTCAAAATTCAGTCATGTCGCAATTTGGGGGAGGGGATGCTGACGGACCAAAAACGCAAATTTGTTTCTTTTTGAGCCAATCGGTGGAGAATCTAAAGTTCCATGACGTGTTCAAAAATTAACCCCTCTAGGTCAATTAGGAAGTGAAATATGAGGGGGTTTCACCTTTTTGACCTTGAAAAAGGACTGTTCCTCCCCTATCTCCCCATCAAAATTGGGTATGTGAACTTGTCGGAAGCCCTAAATGTGCCTTAGGAGGGTTCTGACTTTTTAGCTCCATTGTATCTCCTCGCAGTCCCAAAAAAGAGGTTTTTTGTTCGGGTTTTCTTATTTTTTGAGTTTGTTTCTCGCGTATCTCCCCTGAAATTGACGTATGAAGTTGAAATTTTGTATGTAGATTTATTATGTGTCCTACTTGGGATGAGGGGGAGGGGAGGTTTCGATTTTTTAGCCTCATTGCACCACCTAACATCTGTAAAAATGTAGTTTTTTGCCAAGTTTTATTGTTTTTTGAGTTTATAACTTTCATAATTCCCCTCTAAATTAAGCTAGGAATTTAAAATTTGTCCAAAATGTTGTTTTGTAGTTTTTTTTTTTTTTTTTTTTTTATTTTTTCGAGTTTGTTCTTCGCATTTAAAATTTGTCCAAAATTTGTTTTTTAGTTTTTTTTTTTTTTTTTTTTTTAATTTTTCGAGTTTGTTCTTCGCATATCTCCTCTCCAATAGAGATATTCTTCAATATAAGAAGTCTTGAAAACACCGGTCTTCGGTATTGAAATTTCTTGACGATTCTTGTCTTGAGAAATCTTGTTCTTGAATTTTTTTTCCTAGATTTTTTAAGATCAACTCATTTGAAATTTCCTAAAATTAATATTTTAAATGATAAGTGTTGATGTAGGGATAATATTATTTTCATCGTTTTTGGAATTTTTCTAGAATCACACATTTTTAGTTGGTAGACATTTTTTACGACTTTTTAGCAGTTAAAAATGTCGAAATTAACAATCTAAAAGTGGTATAATTAACCAATTATAGTTGATATTGTATTGAAGATTTGATTTTAAAATAATTTTTCATAACTTTTGCGGTGATAATTGCCCTCGGATCTTGTAGTAGAATTCTTGAAGTGACTCTTTAGGCACTAATAAAATATAATTTTTAGATGCATTCGCCATTTTTTATATCGTCATTGAAAAATACGCTTATTAGATACAGGAAAGGCGTTTAAATTAAATTTTTCTCTCTAGGAATTTTTGATCGATTTTGTTCAAACTTGGTTTAAAAGTGAAGAGGTCGGAAAAGTGGCGGAGGGGAGAGGAGTGTTGTGGAATTTATTCATATTTTTTAAACTCTAAATAAGCAACACTGTAATGAACTTTTGAAAAATTTTGGCAGTTTATAGCTGACTCCTTTTTGATCTGACAGCACTAAGAAATTTCTCCGTAATATGACAATCATTTTACACACCCTAGAATTTTTTCAATTTTTTTATGGTGCTCTTATCTTCTATATTGTTTTAAAAACTGTCTCATTTGGCCAGAAATTGACGTTCAACGAAGGAAAAAAATTGGTTTTAGAGGGTTGTAGGGAGCGTCACTGTTTCAAAAAATGGGGGAAAAAGTCTAAGAAGCGTAAAATGCTTCTAATAATTTGATACAATTTTTCAAAAAATTCATCAAGAACGAAAATCTTGAGCCATTTTTTGTCAAGACGTTATTATGTTGTCTTGAGAATATTTCCACTCTCTAAATTAAGCTAGGAAGTTGAAATTTTTACTTGTAATGTAGGTCTTAGATGTCCTGTATCCTTACCACTATTCAAGAAAAACATCCTAGAGGGCTCGTTTTTTCATGCCATGAGTGGAGAATTCGAATATTTTCTCTATTTTTCATGAAAATGAGGCTCCTAAAGCATCGTAAGGCGATGTTTTTTTTTTTTTATTATTACGGAAAAGTTATTTCGAAAATTTATTCATCGTCGTTTTCAGAAAATTGTAACGAAAATTAACGTGCAGGTATTACCCATTGAAATCGAATACTTCATATAGTGCTTTTTTTCCTTTGAAGGTCTTTCATCTACTATTTACTTATATTTAATTTTCATTCGTAATGTACGAGTGAGCAGATTCTTTATGTATGAAAATAATCATCGAATTACTTCTCCGTATTAAGAATTAAATTTAATCGAGAATGTAGAATTTAATTTAATTTGAAATGTATCACTTTTTATCCAACTCAACCCACTGACATGGTCTAGAAAATGGGATTTTTGTAAAACAAATAGTAAATTGCAAGCCACCAACGTGTAACCTTTGTTTCTTTAAATTAAATTTACTGATCCTAAAGGCATCCATCTAATCTCGTCATTTACCGTTATAATACCTAGCTCTCTTTTTATTAAGTCTCAAATAAAATTACTCACTCTTTGAAATTAGGTTGAATAATTTTACAGCACGTAATACAAATTTCTAATGCTTTTGCGTTGACCATATTGAATATAGAAATTATCGAATAGATACGCGTATGTGTATCTGTTTCTACGTATTATATACCGTCGTCATTGTAGTACTATATAAGTATTCGTGGAAGGAAAAAAAAAAAAAAAGAAAAATA
This sequence comes from Ferrisia virgata, assembly GCA_900060175.1. NCBI lineage: Eukaryota > Metazoa > Arthropoda > Insecta > Hemiptera > Pseudococcidae > Ferrisia > Ferrisia virgata. Next base: position 6,015 of record FIZR01022931.1, read on the forward strand.
TTTTCACTACGAGTATTTTCAATTGTATATTTTTCTTATTTTATATAGGTCGATTGGTTCACTATTTCCCGGAACGTTCTATTGCTACGAGGGTTCGTTGGTCCTTATCAAAAACACCTGAAAAAATTGCCGTACGATATTGCTATCTTTTTTCCAATCATCTTATTTTAACTACCAGGTAAGCGTTCTACGTTTTATTTACGATACCTACCTATATTCTTTCGAGTGAAAACTATATTTAATTCGATTCAATGAACAAAACAGAAAATAAAAGGTTTAATTTGGCATAACGTTTCTAGATACACTCGATTGGTAATTATTGGCAATAAATAATGAAATAGGAATATTTTCTTTGTTACAGTAATAGGTAGCTCAAATTATCAGAAACGTAGATTTTACAAAATTTCAATTTTTCTCTATAAACTTTCATGCTAAGCTAGGTACCTATATCTAAATATAAAAACCTTGCACCCGTCAAGAATGTCACTATTTTGAGCAAAGCTTGATAGGGAAAATGGAGTGAAAATGTTTCAATTTATAATGTTTCCAAATAAAGTACTTTTTTCCTGAACGTATTTCAATTTCCATTTCTCGAGTTATTTTTGTGCGAGGAAAAAGCACCTCTGTGTCGTTGAATTTTCTAAATATAGTTTTCAATAAAGAAAGATGTGATGTTTAATATATACCTAGCTACCTACCTACCTACCTACCTACCTACCTACCTACATGGAAAAACTTTACATAATGTATAATTTTCTTGTTTAAACGTTTATAAAGGAAAGTACAAAAAATTACTTTGCAGCAATTCAAGAATAAACGAAATAGCTGCCTAAAATTTGAAATGCGTTTGCAGTTTCAAATGAAAAATTTAGAAAAACTGATGATTTCTTCTGCAATTTCTAACGTGTTGCTTAGCATGATTTTCTCTGTCATATTGTCAATGAAAACCAGGCTATTGCAGTCTATCGACCAACGGCGGTTGAGGGGCGGGGAATACCAACGAAATCTATTCAGGGGCCCTAGAAGGCCATTACGACAATTTTTGTTCATGTCAGATATTTTTTTCCCCCATCACATTAAAATCATTTACTCTGCTCGATACCGACCAAAATCGCTCCATTTCGGTCAATCGGCTCAGTTTGGCGGCAACTTGAATATATACGAGTGAAGATGACCTTAGGTCAAAATTCAGTTTTGTCCAATTTTGGTGGAGGAGGTGCTGAGGGCCCAAAAACACAAAAATTATTTCTTTTCAAGTCAATCCATAAAGAATATCCAAAGTTTCATAGCTTATCCAAAAATCAACCTCCTATGTTAATTAAGAGGAGAGAAACCTATTGGAGATTTTCACTTTTTTGACCTTGAGAAAGAGCTAGTTGAAATTTGGATGTACATTCTGTAGGCGCCTTAGATGTGCTTTTTAGGAGTGCTGACTTTTCAGCTCCATTGAACCCCCTCACAGCTCCACAAATGTGGTTTTTTGTTCAGGTTTTCTCATTTTTTGATTTTTTTTAGTTTGTTCCTCGCGTAGTTCTCCTCCAAATAGAGTCAGGAAGCTAAACTTTGGTTATGTACATTTAATAGAGACCCTAAATATGCCTTTTTTGGGGTCTGAACTTTCCAGATCCATTACAGCCACTCACAGCCCCAAATATGTGATTTTTTGGTCAGTTTTTCCTATTTTTTGAGCTAGTTCCTCGCACAACACCCCTCCAAATTGGACTAGAAAGTTGAAATTGCTATGTACATTCAGTAGGCATCCTAGATGTTCCTTTTGGAGTCTCGACTTTTCAGCTTCATTTCACCCCCTTCGCCACCAACCGAAGCCTATATACTAAATTTCATCGATTTTGGTCGGTATCGAGCTGAGCAAAAGGCTTTTAGTTTCAGGTGAAAAAAATAAAAAAATAAAAATAAATATCTGGCATGAGCAAAAATGATCTCGATGGTCTTCTAGGATCCCAAAATATGTTTCGTTAATACTTTCCCATCCCCTCATCCATTAGCTACAGACTGATAGTCTGTAACACGCCTGATTTTCATTGAAAAAATGACATAGAAAGTCACGCTAGAAATGAAGCCAGTAATTACTTGTTGGGTTTTTTGGTCTCCTAAAAAAACTGAAAAAACGGGCTTGCGTTTTTTAAAAGTAAAAGTTTCCACATTTGAATTGAATTCCGGCTTTGAATTTTCAAATCTTCTAATAATACTTTGTATTCTTTGGAGAGACCATCAAAAGAATGTAATACTTTTCGCATTGTCGATATAAATTCAACTTTTATATTCGTTGTTTCTCAACAAACAATGTTTGTCACACCTCCTCAACATTTCAACCCAATCAGGGTCAAAGTCAAATATGGATGGGTCAACTAATGACGAGTCAACTGTGGAATGCGATCTTAAACATCTTTCATTTTTCTCAGTACTTTAAATTGAAATCACGAAATCAATCAAGAGTCAAAGTCAAATGTTGATGATGGATTAACTTTAAACATCTTCAACTTTTCTCAACATTTCAACTTAAAATCATAAAATCAACCCGGATCAAAGTCAGCTAATTTTCCTCAACATTACAACTTTAGATTGTAAAATCAATGCGATGTCAAGATCAACTTAAATATCTTTAATTTTTCTCAATATTTCAACTTGAAATCATTAAATTAATTGAGGGTCAAGGTCAACGGTCGACGGATAAACTTTAAATATCTTTAATTTTTTCAACATTTCAACTTGAAATCGCAAAATCAATCAAGGGTCAAAGTTAATTAATTTTCTTCAACATTTCAACTTGAAACGATAAAATCAATTGAGGGTCAAGGTCAACTGTTGACGAGTCAACTTTTAACATTCTTAGCTTCCTTAACATTTCAACTCAAAATCAAAAAATCAATCAAGAGTCAAGATCAACTGTTGATGGGTCAACATTAAACATCTTCAACATTCCTCAAAATTTTAACTTCAAATCATAAAATCAATCCTTCATAACATTCAACTTTTTTGTCAAACATAGTCCAACTGTTGACGATCAAGATGTTAACAGCCCAGAATAGTTGACCATCAATGTTGAGACCATCAACATCAGTTCATCAAAATCCATCCACAGATATCAGTCCAATGTTGATGGTCAACTGTTGACATCTTTCGATGTTAATACTTTCTGGCATTGGCTAAAATCGCTCAACTTCAATCAAATGGCTCTACTTGTCCGCAAAATTATGATGTTAAAATTTTAGCATCCTAGGATCAGAATTTGAGATTGTGAAGAACTGAGGATGAAAATATCGAAATCCGAATTTTCTCTGAAAATCAACAGAAAATCGAAAAATCTACCATATTGTTTCATTTAATTCAATAATCAGCTATTTACTATATTTAGGATGAACACAACGATCTTAGTATCAAGAATTCCAGTATTCGTCCTTTACAACATGAGTGGGGGGGGGTCCAGACTACATTTTCAATGTGATCATTATCATCATCATCTTTTAATGCTTTACTTTTAGAAAAAATTCAGGCACGAGGGAAAAACTCTAACCATGTCATTATTTTAACATTGAGCCCAAAAATCGTTCATAATCATCTTTCATTGGGAGTTTTAGATCAAAAACTTCAAATCGAAAACTTTACTCTTCTTTTCACTCCGTTTTCACATTTTATTTTATTATTGCCTCGTAAAATAAAAATCATACCATTGTCTATTATCACGAGTTTTTGATCAAAAACTTCAAATCACAAATCAAAAACGTGACATCAAAAATGTAATACATCTACCAAGTATTTTTAAAATAAAAATTTTTTTATTTTTTTATTATTTTCATTTTAACTTTTTTCAATTTTCAACTCCTTTAGACATCTCCATGTTGACATTTCAATATGAAGTCTAAAAATCCTTCTTAATCATCTTTCATCGCGAGTTATTGATCAAAAACTTCATGAAGAAAAACAAAACGAAAACCAGACCCCAAATCATCATCCTAAACAAAAATGGAAAAAAAACTTTAATTTAAACCTAAAATGGAAACCATCAAATCGAAAGTTATTTCCCTAAATATGTTTTTGATTTCAGATTCAAGTCCTACATTTAATTATTTTTAATTGTTCCAGTTTGACAAAAAATTGAATTCCCTTGTTCCTTTCATTGCAGACATTAGACTTCTTTATACGCATCAATGTTAAATAATTTGCCTACTTCGTTGAAAAAAGAAATCGTAACCCCTTCAAAACTTCATCTACGCAGCAATTATTACATTCGAGTAGTTTGAGTTGACTAAGCAAGAACGATCGTTTCTATACAATTATCCCCTACAGACTCACTTAACGGCAACTCTTACGACGTGGAAAGTATCACAAGTTGCTAATTATCGTTTGGAAGGAATTACGTAAATAGTGACGATATTTTGAGTTGATCTGAGGAGTTAATTTGCTGTTTGAGCAGAGGAGTCGGAGCCGTTCGGCGTTCTAAGGAAGAGAATACGACGATAGCATAAATATTATCAAGAAGAGTGACGCTTTTGGCGCGAATAATTATCAGCAAATATGTGACAGGTTGGAAATAAGTTAATGAATGATTCGAAGGTGTATGGTTGTTGTGAAAAAGGGAACGGCGGGTGTAAGGGATTTAAAAACAGGATACACGCAGGTAAGTAACGATATACAGACACACACGTTTCACGCTTGAAATACAATATTTCAACGTGTCGTAATATGAGAGTAAAACGAAAACGTGGCGTTGCATTTTAATCACCGGTTAGCGAAAGCGTAAATGAGAACTGTAAATTACATCGGTAACAAGATATATGTGTTCAAAGTTGTGCGGCAGCACTTTGTGTTTATATATTGTGATTTCTGCCGCGTCGTTGTTGTAATTAATCAAACGGTTTATTGTACGTTTTGTTTTTATTTTCTGCGCAGAGATCCGAACGGGAAGCTACATTTGGTTCAAGATATAGGCCGCATACCTTTGGTCAATACAAAACTAATCGAAGATCCTAGCGATAATCATACAGACGAAGATGGTAAATTAAAAAAAATTAATTTTAACGTATGCAAAAATATCGATGAAAAAAGGTAGACAGGACGAGAAAAAAGAATACAAAACAAGTTGTAAATTTGGTTTTATGATCGGCAAATTATCGCATATAAAAATATAGGTTATAAAATGAGAAAAACCTATTTCAAAGAATGAGTCCCGGTGAAGCACTATAAAATCTCGGAAAATTTTATGTTTCCCAGATGCGCGCCGTTTTTCTATAAAGCTTTTGAAAATGAATTATCGATTTAGCGAGATTTCTAGTACATACGGGTTCGTTTTTTCTTCTACTTTTTTTCCCTCGTCTTTTCTTATTCGTAACTTGACAGCAGTGGGGGAGTGTAGTAAAGATGTTTTTTTTTTTTTTTTTTTTTTTTTTTTCCATAGATGAAAGAGAGAACACCGTTTTGTAGTTATTATCAAAATTAATTAAAAAATTTTTATCGTTTTAGTATTTTAAGCGGTTTTGTTTTTAGGAATGTCGGTGTGTACGCATAGTCAAGCCAGCAGCAATATTCACAGAAAAGGAAGCCAAAGTAATATTTGCGAATCGCAATCGCTCCAGTCGTTAATTACGTGCCCTCAACATCATGATTTTAAACTCGTGATCGAAAAAAAAGGCGCTCAACCAGAAACGGTTCATTTATACGCGTTGACTATGCAAGAAAAAGCTGCCTGGATTAGCGATATTAGCCAAGTAAGCCTATTTAAACCGATACCCGTCATTTAATCCGCTACCTTGTACCGAGTTATTGCTTTAATTTTTACAATTAACGATTAATTTGGTGTTTTTTTTTTTTTTTTTTTTTTTTTTTTTTTTTTTTTTTTTTGGTTCTATTAGTGTTTAGATAATGTAAGATTTAGCGATTTCGTTCAAGGAGGAGATGCATCAATGGTTACGATGCCTCATTGTGTTAGAAATGATCCGAAACTTTTCCAAGATGATGTCGATATTCGATTTAGTAGAACGTTGAATTCATGCAAGGTATGTCAGGTTAGCGATTATATTATTATTTTTATTCCACTAAAGCGATATCTAATTTCCAAAAATAATATTGTTTTTTAATTTAATTTCATTCATTATGCCTGCTTTGGGTTATGTTTTAGGTACCGAAAATACGCTACGCTACTCCAGAACGTCTTCTAGAACGGTTAACGGATCTTAGATTTTTATCTATCGATTTTCTAAACACATTTTTACTAACGTATAAAGTTTTCACGGATGGAGTTACCGTATTGGAAGCGTTAAAAAAGGTATATTACGATGCAGAACCGCCAGAAGCACAAACTACATACCAAGGTTTACCAGATTCATCGATGTAAGTATTTCAAACAATAATTGTAAACCGAGAACAAATTTATTTACACTGTCTTACTGTAAAGTACTCTGTAATCGAACGATATTTTATGCTCAGATTTACCGATTTCCAATCAAACCAGGAGTTATTATCGGCGCATTTAGCAGAATTAGAACATAGAGGATGTTTAATGTCTCCAAGACGTATTAGCGCTAGTTCGATGTCTGGTAAGTAAATTTACGTTTGTAATTAAACCATTGCAAACGATATACGACTAACAATTTCAAGGTGCAGGATATGATTCAGAGACCAGTGATCGAGAAAGAAGTTCAAGCTACGATTCGCAAGGATATAAACCATTTTGGCGTTTTAGCAGTTTCAAAAAAGGTAAGACTGCGTATAAATTCATTTATTAATGATAAGAGAAGAACGCTAAAGAAGACGAATGGTCATGTGACTAAAATGCTCGGCCAATGAATAGAAAAGAAACTAACTCCATACAAAATGTTTAGCCAATGAACAACCAAGAAAAGAAACTGGTTCCGAAAAACTGTTAACATCATTTTTACTAAATCGTTCTATGAATTCTTTCAAGAGGGAACTAAATTTGAAAACTAGAAAATACTTCTCATGTATTGATTTGATATGATGAAAAACAAATTTTTAAAATACTAAAAGTTATTAAAAATAAATAAATAAATAAATAATTTTTTTTCAGTGCTGCACAACTAATCGGAAATTTCGAATAAATCAATAAGATACCGGTTAAACGATTTGATTAGAGGTAAACAAATATCCGGCTTTTCGAAACCGATTTTTGATTCGGTTAATAACTATTTATCCGATTTGCTCGAGATTCGAAACCTTATATCATGAATGATTTTGCCCTTTTGATACGACCGATTTGATCTTTTCATTTTTCGTTCTTCACATGAATCTTTTTTTTTCTTTCGCCTGATTGGGTGGTGATAAAAAAGACCAGTCACCGGAGTATTTTGATTATAACCGGAACCGGATATTATCCAGTTTTCCGAATATCTGATTTCGCGAGTGGACAATTTAAATATCTTCTTAAATTATGAAAATCAGGCTCAAATGGCATTTTAAGCCTAATTTTCTATGCTATATTGTCAATGAAAACTAGTCTATTACGGTTTAACAATCTACGTCGGATGAGGAGGAATATTAATGAAATCCGTTTTGGGATCCTAAAAAACCATTACGACCATTTTTGGTCATGCTAGATATTTATTTTTATTTGTATTTTTTTCCCTCAAAATTAAAAAATTATTTCCTTTTCTCTATACTGACCAAAATCGATCAAATTTTGGAAACAGGCTTCGATTGATTGTGGATTAACATATGCAAAAATCAGCATCCTCGGTCAATTTGGAGAGATATGAGGAGGGCTATTCCATGCTCCTCTCCTTTCTAAACCGAGCTAGGAAGTTTAAATTCAGTATGTAGATTTAGTAGGAGCCATAGATGTGCTTTTGAGGGTTTCAACTTTTCAGATCCATTGCACCCCCTCACAGTGCCCAAAAATCTGGGGTTTTGAGTGGATTTTCTTATAACTTTCCTCTAGTAAAGGTCTTAGACATGCCTTATGGGGGGGTCTCGACTTTGAAGCCTCATTGCATCCCCCCACCCTCACCCCATAACTCAGCTCCAAACATAGGCGGGTTTAAGGTTGATGGAATAGAAGCTCAGCTCCTCCCTCCATGTTGAATTAATCCTTCATAAAATTTTTATATTTTTGTTAAATTTCATACAAATGATTAGAAATTTTCTAAAATCTGTTTAAATTTTGAGAAAATGTTTGAAAAATCCTGAAAACTGATGAAAACATTGAAATTTGAATATAATTTAGAAATGATTCGGCTGTAGATCTTGTTTTTCCCTTGGGAAATTCACAAAATTAGTGCCGAAACTTCGAGAAGTGCACTTTTTTTAAATTTAAAATCACATTACAAAAAAAATTCGCTCCAAATTGAGCTAGGAAGTTGGAATTTGGTATGCAGATTTAAAAGGGATACTAGATGTGCCATTTAGGGGTCTCGACTTTTCAGCCTCATTGCATGTTCAGTTTTTCCTCATTTTTTGAGTTTGTTCCCCGCATAACTCCCCTCCAAATTGAGCTAGGAAGTTGAAATTTGGTATGTATAGATTTAAAAGAGGTCCTAAATGTGGATTTTAAGGGGTTCTACTTTTCACCCTCATCGCATCTCCTCACAGCTCCAAAAATGTAGTTTTTTGGTCGGTTTTTCTTACTTTTTTGAAATTACTCCTCGCATATCCCCCTTCCTCTCCTTTCAATTACTTGAGCTAGAAAGTTGAAATTTGGTATATACATTTAATATATGCCCTACATGTGCTTTTTGTTGGTGTAAATGTTTTAGCCCCATTGCACCCCCCCTCCTCTGCCCAAACTGATTCGGGAAAAAACATTATTTTTTTTTCTTTTTCAAAGGTTAATTCAAAAACGATTGGATGTAGTGCAAATAATAATGAATTAATTGAGTAATTGAATCCATTTGAAAATGCTCTCGGTAAGAGTTTTTACGGTTTGAAAAAATTTCACCCATGTCTGCTCCTCATTAAATTCCGTTCGTTCGTTTCGAGAAAACTTGCAAAAACTTTCAACGGAGCCAACATGGCTGACATTTTTTCAAACTGTAAAAAATTTATATGAGTGTCGTTTCATACAGATTTAACTATTCGATCAATCCACTTGAATATTGTTTTTGATTTGCAACACTTCAAAGAGAGAAAAACTTCAATATTCAAATGTCCAAAAAACTCAGTTGGATATGCAACTTGCGAAACGCGAAGTCTTTCCTTAGCCCTGATAAGGAACCGGTTAGGAACGATTTCGATTATTCAATTTTCCCAAATAATAATCAGAAGTTGTGCAGCACTAAATTTTTTAGCGTCATGTTCTAGCTATATCGAGAACTAATTTTGGTTTAATTACATGCCTAAAAAAAAAAAAGTTGACATATTATTTTCATTTTAGCCTGCCTGTCAATTCCAATATTATTAAACATAATACGTAAAATTTTATATAAGAAATCAATAACTCGACGAAAATTTTCCAATTACCTAATATTTATTTTAAGTACCTGCGAATAAGCTTCTTTGATGTATAGCTTTTCATTAATAAGCTCCTCAAAGGTAAACGTGAGAGATTTGTTGAATTTTCCAAGAAATATTCCTTCTACTTGATAACAAAAGCTATAAACGTTGTTTTCATTCTTTATTCATTTCTAAGAAATCGACTAAATACCGCAGTGCGCAGGTATAAGGTGAAATATTTTACCATCAAAATTGTTTTCATTTGGAAATTTCAATGAACACTTGTTTTAAGCTGCTTATCGTTAAATTTTTCATACATTGGAATTTACTAGTACTCTCGTTTACGTTTATTTGACATGGAATTTATTTTCAGTTGACGAAGAATTATTATGTCAAATTAAAGAAATAACTGTTACTTCGAAAGAAGAAGAATCTACTGAAGTCGACGAAGAAGCAGAACCTAAAAGAAGAGTAAGCATAAGAGTTGAAGAGCCAAAAGGAAGTAAATTAGATATTCCGCCGAATACGTTGAGCGAATCGTCGAGTAGTGAAACACTCATGGGTAAGAAATATTTTTTATCCAACGTTGAGTATTTATTATTAATCGGGTACTTTCCATCGGATGTACTGTATTTCTTTCGTAATTTCCTCGATTACAGCTACAAGCGCTCCATCTTCTCCTGGTAATTTAAGCAGCACAACGTTGGTTGCGTTATCGACAGATCCGAGTACAACCGAATCATCAAATTCCGAAGGAGAAGAAAAAACGCCGGAAAAAACATCGGATAAATCGGTCGAAAAACTAGTAGAAAAACCAGTAGAGAAATTGGTCGAAGAACAGACACCGACTAGAAGTTCGACTCCGTCAAGATCTACTGATCCGATAACCTCAATCGGTGAATCTATTTCGGCTACTTCTTCTCCGATTCATATGTCAAGGTGAAGTATTTAATATCGAAGTTAGTATTCGGGAGTTTAGTTATAAAAATGACTCGAATAATGATCTATTGTAGAGGTAGCATTAGTCAACAAATACCTTTGGGACGTCGTACTTCGCATATGAGTGATACCGGTTCTACTAGCGGTACTGCTGGTTTAACTAAACGACGTAGTATTGTCACCAGCGAATCTCAAGATGAAGGATTCCCAGATGATATTAGTTACACATCGTCTAAACATTCATCTATCGCTTATCCAATATCATTTCAAGTGAATAACTCGGTTTCTATTTATATTTATGATTCAGATTCTTAGGTTATTAATATTTGAAATCGATCGTTCTGTTTAAAGAATTTCTTCAAGCAACGTAAATCGCAAGCAGGAATGAGCGAAGATGAAAGTGGACCTGATAGTTCTCGTACCGCTTCTCAAAGATCTAGCGTACAACACGATAGATCTCGTAAACCAGCTAGTAAAGCCGGAGTAGTGATTACTTCATCAAGACAATCCAAAAGAAGGTCGGCAAAATATTAAAATTCCAACAATGCGTACGATTTATCACCGTCATTTCTTTGACATTCAATAACGTATCTTATAATTTTAACAGAAGTAGCACATCAGCAACAGCTGCGGCTTTTGCGATTGCAACTTCAGCGTCGAGCAATCCACGAGACATTTCTCCTCAACGAGAAGATACTCAAGATCTTGCCACATCACGAGTGAGCAGTTTTAGAGAAAAATACAAACGAAAAGATTCCATTTTATCGACAGCAGCTACGATGAGAGTATTGAATGTTCTCAAGCATTGGGTATCGAAGCATTCTCAAGTACGTACGACAGAGATTTTTATATCGTTACTGATCTATGGGCGGTTATCGTAAAACGTATTGTACTATTACAGGATTTTGATGAAAATGAAGAATTGAAAACGATGACAATCAATTTCCTTAATGAAATTATCGCCGCTCCTAATTTACTACAAGCTGAACAAAAAGTAGCCAATCAGTTATTGAATTTATTAAATGAACATAAAGATAAAATGAACGAAGAGCAAATTGAGCTGAATCTATTGTTTACAACTCCATCGGTAAGATTATTACTTAAAGAAACGACGACTTATTTAGAAATGATTAAATATATAAATTATACTTACTGGTTGATGTGTTATTTATTACAGAGTCCGAATACGCAAGGAATTGAAAAATTCTCAGCACTCGAAATCGCCGAAGAAATGACATACATCGATCATAAAATATTCGTGTCCATCAGAAGCCAGTATGTGTAACTAAATATAAAATCACTTACTTTTTTACATTTTAAGGTAATTAATAATTTATAAATTCAATTTTTAGGGAATTCTTAGCAAATGCTTGGATGAAAGAAGACAAAGCAGTACGAGCTCCGCATATAATTTTAATGACCAAACGATTCAACGAAGTACGTACTTTACATCGTGTACCTACAATGAATGATTATCAAATTAACCTTATGTAATTTGTTCGTATTCATACAGGGATCTCAACTCGTCGCTTCTGAAATAATTCGACGGACGAACATGTCTGCTCGAGTGAACGCGATAGAAAAATGGACAGCTGTTGCGGATATCGCTCGATGCCTTCGGAATTACAACGGAGTACTTCAGATTTGCGCAGCTTTTACCACCAGCCCGGTATATCGATTGAAAAAAACATGGGAAAAGGTTTCCAAATCCACCAGATCTACTATCAAGAAATTACAGTTGACTGTTTCGTCCGATGGCAGATTTCGTAATTTAAGAGATACCCTTAGACGTTCGGAGCCTCCTTGTATTCCATATCTTGGAATGTATTTGTCTGATTTGTCATTTATTGAAGAAGGAACACCCAACTTTACCGAAGATGGGTTGCTGAATTTTTCAAAAATGAGAATGGTATGTTTTGGTATTCTTATCATTAAACTTCGCATATAGATAGGAATTTGGTTGAAATGGGTTTTAAATTCGCGATCAAATTACTCTTTGTTTTACTTAATTACGATCTTTTTTACAAAGTTTTAATTAATATTTATTTTTAATTTATAATTCTGATTATCTGATGAGTAACTTCCAAAATGTTCGGTTATTTTCGTGAGAATTCGACAAATTATCGTGTGAAATCAAATCATATCATGTTATGATGGAAAATCAGTGATGCGAACGGAATCAGAATTTTTTTTTTCAATTTGTCTGTTCCAATTCCTTCCGTTATATTTGTTTTACTTGTAATCCCTTCTACCTCTGAAAGTTTAGTATGGAATTAAATAAAATTCTTTCCTTCCTCTTCCAGATTTTAAAACATTTGACTTCCTGATTCGGTTCAAAAATTTCTTCTAAATTTGTAAAATTTCAGAAATTTGAGCAATGTGGGCTATTTTGAGTTTTTCTGTCCCTGTTACCAAATGTGATAAATATAATTAGGGTTTCAAAAATTCAATAAAAACGAAAAACAAAAACCAAAAAAAAAACGTTATTTTTTACCATTTTTAAAAATTAAAAAAAGACAAAAACTGAATTTTAGTAAAATAGTAATAAGCAAAAACAAACCAAATTTTTTTCGTTTTTTTATTGAAAGTAAAAATACGAATACATACAAATTAAATATAACGACGAAAATTCGAAAAATTCATCAAAAGTACAAGAAAATGAGTCAAATATGTGGTTACATGATTTTCTTTGTAAATTGGAATAATGAATAAAAAAATGAACCATATTTTGCTCATTTTCTAGTTTCTTTTGTAGAAATTTTTATCGTTATACTTAAAGGAGGAGGGGGGAATAGGAATGGAATCCAGAAATTAATTAATTTTTCTTATTTTTCGAAATCCGTACTTCCATAGAATTCCACAAATCTTGAAATTTCAAGTTCTGGTTCTTAATTCTTTTTCAAAATTTTGATATAATTAAATTCCTCGGGTTCCGCTTCTTCCTTCCGAATTCTGTTCGCTTCACTGTGGAAAAATCAACATAGCTTCGGAATATTTTTCGCCTTTTCGGAAGATCGATGTTTTTGTGTCGAAAAAAATGTTTAAAAAAGCATCATTTTGCAACGCCTTTTCAGTCTGATTTTCGTGAGATATTACGATTTTGTGAATCGAGAAAAACCATCGCGAAGTAATGCTTTTTCCGAGTCAGTAGAGTAGTCGGGGAAGGAAACGGGGTTAAATGGGGCTAAAAAGTCGAGAACCTCAAATGAAATATCTATAACCTCTTACTAAATCTACATACCAAATTTCAATTTCCTAACTCGATTTAGAGGCGATTATGCCAGGAACAAACTCAAAAAAATAATAAAAACTACATATCCAGGCTTTTGAGGGGGTGTAATGGGGCTGAGAAGTCGAGACCCCCAACAGACACATCTAGGGCCCCTACTAAAAGTACATACCAAATTTCAGCTGCCTAGCTCAGTTTGGAGGCGAGATAGGGAAGAAACAGCACATTTTGAAGGTCAAAAAGGGGAAAACCCCTCATATTACCCCTTTTAATTGACCCAGGGGCCTGATTTTTAAATATGTTATGTAACTTTTGATTGTCTATTATTTGGCTCAAAAAGGAACAATTTTTGCATTTTTGGCCCCTCAGCACTCCCTCCTCTACATTGGGGTATAACTGAATTTTGCTCCAAGGTCATCCAAGCCGATTGATCTAATTGGAGCGATTTTGGTCAGTATTGAGCAGAGTGCATGATTGTAGGTAGTGTTCGGGGAAAAAGAAACGGACCCAAAAACCACATTTCAGGGGCTTTGGGGCTGAAATTAGGTCAATCTGGTCGGGAGATATTGCACTATTTCAAAATCAAACCTTTTTATCTTCCCTCCTAATTCACCTTGGAAGTTGATTTTTGGATATGTTATACAATTTTGGATGGGGGTAATTTTTGCGCTCTTGCCCCCCGGCACGCTCTCTCGCAAATGGGGACACAACTGAATTTTTATCCAAGGTCATCTCTACTTGTATATACGTGTATCTAATCCACCTTGAATTTTTTTCCCCCGAATCTTCGACCGATTTTTTTCAAACTTGGTATCAAAGTAAAGGTATTTCGAGGGAGTGTTGTGGAATTTTTTCAGATTTTTTGGATCTTTAGTATGACCTTGAAATGGGTTTTGAAACTTGAGGAGACTTCTAGGCCCTCATTTTAGAGCTGGACACTCGAAAAAATTTTCTCGAGCAACTAAAACTATTTTACATATTTCATATTTTTTTCAAACTTTTTGGAATGTGGTTCCCTCTACAGCACTAAAAAATAAGAATATTTTCGGTAATTTAATATTTAATAAACGAAAGTGACCGATTTTCATGTGATATTATAATCATGAGAAAAAGGAAGTGTTCAGTGGAACTAAAATGCCAAAACCACTAAAAAGCACTTTAATTTCAACTTCCTAGCCCAATTAGGAGGGAAGTTATACGAGGAAAAATATTTAAAAATCAGAAAAATCGATCAAAAAGCCACATTTTTAGAGCAATGAGGGGGTGCAAAGGGGCTGAAAAGTCGAGAGGCACATCTAGGGTACTTACTAAATGTCCATACCAAATTTCAACTGCCTAGCTCAATTTTTAGAGGAGCTATGCCTGAAACAAACTCAAACAATGAGGAACAACGACCAAGAAACCATATTTTCTGGGCTGTGAAGGGATGCTACAGAGCTGAAAAGTCGAGACCCCTAAAAGGCACATTTAGAGCCTCTACTAAATGTGCATACCAAATTTCAATTTCCTAGTTCACTTTGGTGGGGTGATAGGGGAAGAACAGCCCTTTTTCAAAGTATAAAAGGTGAAACCCCCTCATTTTCCCCCTCCTAATCGACGTAGGAGGTTAATTTTTAGATATGTTAAGCAACTTTAGATTCTCTATCGATTGGCTCAAAAAGGAACAATTTTCGTGTTTTTGGCCTCTAAGCACCTCCTCCGCCAAAATTGGGGTATAACTGAATTTTCACCCAAGGTCATCCCTACTCATATATGTTTAATCTGCCACTAAACTGAGCTGATTGACCGAATTGGAGTGATTTTGATCAGTGTCGGACAGAGTAAGTGATTTTAGTGTTCGAGAAAAAATAAAAAATAAAAATAAATATCTGACATGGCCAAAAATTGTCTTAATGGTCTTCTAGGACCCCTAAAACGATCGATAGGCTATAATAGCCTGATTTTTATTGACAATATGATAAAGGAAAATTAGACCAGGTAATGAATGAGCAGTGATGACCACTTTTGTTCGATTTTTATCCTTTCATATTACCATGATATGTTATTAATACTCGATATGCACCGATTCAAGAATATGTAGAACTGATTCGGAATACTTCTGAATGATCGATATTTTCAGCTTCATAAATTTTTTTTTTTTCAGATCGCTCACGTAATTCGCGAAGTTCGATGTTACCAAGATACACGATACAGTATCGAACACAATCCCAAAGTCAGTAGTTACCTGTTGAATAAATCTCTGCTTCTGGACGACGAAGAATTATATCGTAGATCGTTAGAATTGGAGCCTCGTACAAGTCGGCTCAGCATTACTCCTTTATCCAGTGTACCTCAAAATCTATCTTCACAAGGTTCCTGAAAATACAAGAAAAATTGACGCGTTACTATTTTCGCGTCAGTAACTGATTTCAATCTTTCATTCCATCTACATCGTACGTATCACATGAGATACGTACAAATTTTCATTACTTTTGCGGATGCCATTCATTCCTTTACCTTTATACCTTTTTTTCTCCCCATCATCGTGTGCTTTTTAGTTTAATCTTAATTTTTATTCAGCGTACGTATTTATTTTCATCACATAGCTGAAATACTTTCAAATTTTACTTTCTTTTTTCTACATTTTAATGTGCTCGAATTGAATATTCTTTTTTTAATAATTTTTTTTTTTTTTCTTTCATTCTACGACGATATCGTGTCTTAAATTACATGAGCCAGTATGCGTGCCAACTTTTCTAGTCCGCTATCAGGTTCCTTTTTTTTTTTTTTTTTTTTTTTTGAATTGTTTCTTTTTTTTTTTTTTTTTTTTTTTTACCTAAGTCAATTGCTAGTCTTGTTTTGGTTCTTAAACCATATCATATTGTTGATAATGGAATGAGCATCCTAGCTCTTATTTTTGTCTTCCTTTTGTCGGAATGAATCATATCCTAAACGGCATTAAAAATGTAAAATTGGCACGATATCGCTAATTTGTACATATTGTTTCCTATTTCTTTACGTGTACTTGTACTTACTATCAGATTTCGTGTAAATTCGATTTGCAAATAGGCCTAAGTATAATTAATGTGTATTTGTGTAACGTAATTATAGCTGTGATATTTTAGAGTACAAAATTATAACGGAATATTTGCGGGTTGGTGTTACCAAAAACGAGAATCGATACGTTGATAAGATAATTTTTTTTTCTTTTTCTGGAAGCTGTTTTTCTTCGTATGGTTACCTTGTTACGCTGTTGGGCTTTAGTTACCGTTAAGATCTCAATAAGATGGATATTTCTCTGATATTATATACATATATTTCCAGTTATATTGTCGAGGAGAAAAATCTAGGCCAATGGAGGAATGTTTCGGGGAAATTTTAAAATATATGAAACTTATAATATGTTTTTTACGGTTGCGAAAAAATGATCTCAAAAAAAAAAAAATGTTGTTCTAATTGTGTGTTATGTGTGTTCGTTGTTCGTTCGTTTATTAGTTTTTATTTGTAATTAGTCAGAAGTTTTGGTACGACTGAAGTAAAATGTATATTTGAAAATTATATTCGATAGGTGGGTGGTTTGGTTTGACTTGTGGTTTATTTTCATAGCCAAAGAAGGGGCATTATCGTCTGAATTCGGCTTATGTAGATGTACTGCGGTACTGAGAACTAATAGAAAGGATATTTATTGCGAATAATTCATTAATTAAAAAGTGATAATGAATCGTACAGTGTACTATGATATAGAATTAAAAAAAAAAATCATCGAAATTCTTTCAATTCTTTTTCTATTTATTTAATTATTCTGTTCCTTAGATATCTTGTAAACTCTATGTTTATATTTTATTTTTTCGTTAAAAAAAAAAAAATCATAAATAATCGGTGGTAAATCGTGGTATCTATCAATTTAATGTCGTTATTTGTAAATATGAATTTTCATGTACCTAATTCATTCATATACTCTTATCTGAAAATTTTAAAAAGGTTTAAAAAAAACTTTCCAAATGGTTGTGATACTATTTTATGCGTTGAGTAAGTTGACAATTGTTCATTTTAAAGAAAATGTTTTTTCTTCTTATTTTTGTCTAATATTTATGTTGCGTTATGTGAAAAAAAAGGACGATGTATATGATAACATTAAATATACAAATCACAATCAATTTTTTTCAAGCTTCCTCTATTGCAATTTTTTTTTTTTGTTAATAGATTAAGTTTTAAAATATTTTGTTGTTCCTTTTTAATATTATCATTTTTTTTTCAATTTAAATTTTTTTCTGTTTGTTTTCTCTCAACATATCTTTTTAAATGTTAAATCTATAGCTTTTTACCCTTTTTAAAAAGTAACACTGGATTTGTTACAATTGAGTAAATCATTCAAAAAAAAAAAAAAAAAAAAAAATTACCCGATTTCGTTAACATTGATGTTACCAGAAGGTATAATTTCATTGCCTATAAAATATTTGCTGTGTATACATTAGATGTTTGTTTTTATTTGTTAATTTGTGTGCATCGGTAAATATATGTTTTATTGAAATTCAAATTTATGTTATTACATTATTTTACGTGAATTCAAGTTCCTAGTCCAATTTTGGAAGGAAGTTATGGAAAGAACAAACTCAAAAAATAGGAAAAACCGATCAAAAACCACATATTTGCGGCTGCGAGGGGTTGTAATGAAGCTGAAACGTCGAGACCCGCAAAAAGCACATCTAAAGTCCATACTAAATGTACATACCTAATTTCAAGTTCCTAGCTCAGTTAGGGGAGGAGTTATGCGAGGAACAAACTTTTAATGTGCAAACAATGACATTTATCTCCAAAACGGAGCATTTTTTATTACAATTTTTTTCCATATTCGTATTCAGCGACCTCGAAAACCCCCGTAGCCCAAATTTCAGCCGTATCTGTTGATTTAAAAAAAATCAGAATTTTCTTGGTGAAAAATTCGATGCAAATTAGGTGCATATAAATGTCGATTTTTACTAATTGGTCATCGCCGAGTCCGAATTTACAGATAAAATTGCTTCACATTACCTATTTCATCTTGTAGAAGAAAATTTGTGGTAAAATTACGTATTTTTTCGAAACTGGTTGATTTTCGGGTGAAATTGACCACAGAAATGGATTCCTCAGGGTTGAAAACCTACCTGGAGACATTTTCCTCGACTAAATATTCGCTAGAAAGCGAGTAATTAAAATTCAAAGTTTTTAGTATTAGGAACGAGAGACCTTCTAATATCTTATATTCTCCTGGTGAAAATCCGGAGTTTGTACCAAAGTACGCCTCCGCTGCTGACGCTGCTGGCATAAAAATTTTTATTTTGCGCCTTGATTTGAAACCATATGCAACCAAAACGACACGTAAAATATCGAAGCAGCGTCAGCAGCGGAGGTGTATCTCGGTGCAAAATCCGGATTTTCATTAGGAGAATATAAGATATTAAAAGGTCGCTAGTTTCCAAAATTTTAAAAACCACGTTAAGTGTAAATATTTCATTAATGTTTCGATAGATGGCACTAAGCGTCCATCCAGTTCGAAATTTAGAAAATTATTCTGTTTATCATTTTAAATCGTGAAATTAATCAAATTAATCGAGCGAGGTGTCTAATTGAGGGTTTTTTAACACGCTGAATTCAACGGTGCTATTATATTTCACGTACGATCCATATTTAATGATGAAACTGCCCTTTTTAACGCCGAAATTCAAATTATTCCACATTTTATCGACTTGCAGTCTACAAAATGGTTAAATTTAATTATTTAAATGGCTAAAATCAAAGAAATACGTCGATATGAACAAAATAATTGGTCAATAATTAAAAATTTTTACTAACAAACGATTAAATAATGAATACAACACAAAATACATAGGTAGGTAATTAAGTGTAAAAAAAAGAGAATTAATTAATGGTCTCAAATTACCAGTTACAGTGCTTTCTGTTCTGTCTTGAATTTGTACATTTTCATCAACGAATATGGATGAAATTTTGATCACGGGGGTTCTCGAGGTCGCTGAACTCGAATATGGAAAAAAAATCTAATAAAAAATGCTTAATTTTGAAGATGCTGGCAGTTTTTAAAAAAAAGATGTGTATTGTATTTTCAACGTTCAGTGCAATGTTCATTTTCGATGTGGCTGTTTAGAATGGTGCTATTTAAAATGACTGTAATTTATTTTTGCAAGCAATTCACACGGTTTTAAATCGGCAACTTCGGTCAATAGATTTTCAAGACCTATTCAAATATAAATAATATATGCAATTTTAAACTGTACAATTTGTTTGAAATTTTCACAATGAATAGTTCAAAATCTGATTTTTTAAACAACGTAGATGTAAACTTCATCACAAAAACAAAAATAATACAGGTTATCGATTACATCGCAATCCTTTTATTTTCAATTTTTACATTAAAAACTCCACTTCGAATAGGTTTTAAGACGAACAAGAACAACACAAATTAAATAAACAATTATGGTACATTTGAGTTTTTAACATGAAATTCGTACAACAAAAATACTCATTGTGACTAGAAAAAAGTGGTGAGAGGGGACGATTTCATGAGCAACAAAGGAAAAAAAATTGACAGACATATGAATTAACTTATTATTATAACCACGTGAAGCTTTCCGGTTCTTTTTTAATTCATCATAATCATCTTCTCGTCATAAACATTAAAAAAATTACAGAACTAAAAAAAGATATGAAAAATAATGGTGATACATGAAACAGGTTCGAGTTGAAGGGGTACTTCATGTAAAATCTATAAAACTACGTTTTACATTCTAAAATTACGTACCTATTCGGCTTTTAGGTATTATTAGCAAAGGTAAATTAATATTCAGCCTTTTAAATAATCACAATTTTTAATAAATATATTCGATTTTGTTTTGCTACTATAATTATATCTCTATACATATTGTGAATTTTGTGCTGTTAAAAAATTGGAAGATGAGGTTTTTTTTTTGTTTTTACAAAACCACCTAGAATACGTACGCAGGTATCATAGATGAAAAAAAAAAAACCATTACGCGTATTTTCGAAATATTTTCTACTACAAAATGGAAATTCGTATTTAATAAAATAAAAATAAAATTTAAATTTGTTGGTCAGTGGTGGTCAAAAATACGAAAATATAACAGAGAGCCTATAAAATAAACTGAAAAATTCAATACATAAATCAATATAAAATGAAAGAGAATATAATCGAAACGTATTTTTTGAATATTTTCAAAAACGAAATTACTTAATATTATATTCATAAATTGCAGTGCAAATAGGTGTTTTTGTAGTTCAAACTGGTCCCTTACTTCTTTCGTAAATTTTACACTAAATTCCCATTTCGATTAAATTTCAAATAATACTTTGGAAAAATTATCTAATCAACCAGATTTTGAAACCATTTCAACAAGAAAAAATCGTACATTTTAACCCGTAGACAAAAGGCTATAAGAAAATAAGCATGGTAAATTTGCCTCGATGGAATTTTGACCTGATACTTTGGTGGTAGGTGCATACTATCTAGATTCATACCAGACCAAAATTTTGTACCTTCAACTCCACCGGTTTTCAAGGGGGTATCTTTTTTTGGAAAACACTTATGATTTTTTTTTTTGAAAACGCTAATAGATTGATTTGCAGCTTGCAAGGGTAGAAAATCGTAGCCTATGAGCAAAATCCCTGTCTAGAACCCTGTTCCCCCTCGCCCCCTTTTTGGACCCCGGGTGCGTTCATTATATTGGTGTCGTTTTCACATGAATCGAACCTCCTGAATACGAATATGAAATCAGATTTTTAATTTGACCGCAATATTCGCTTAATTCAAAAAAGAAGGGTATCCAAAAGTTGTTTGTTCGTTACGTAGGTAAGCTATCTTCTTTGGAATCGAACGAATATCGCGGTCAAATAAAAAATCTGATTTCATATTCGTGTTCAGCAGGTTCGATTCATGTGAAAACGACACCAATATAATGAACGCACTCAGGGTCCAAAAAAGGGGTTACAGGGATTTTGCTTATAGGCTTCGATTTTCTACTCTTACAAGCTACAATAATGCCGAATACGAAAATAATTGCAATAAAAGCAGATTTTTCCAGTACAGCTCTGTTTGACTCTCCCTATTTGGAGTTATTTCAAATTTTGACCACGACCCTTATGAAATAAACTGTTTAAAAAAATGTATGTAACAAAGGGGTCGAATACACATCCGAAAAACATACTTTCAAAATTGTACCAAACCAGTATCCTTATAGAAAAAAATTAATAAAATTTTGAAAGGTTATTTCGAGGATAAATTATGGAGGGAGAGGGCTGTTGTTTTTTTCATGGATACCTCATGCATAGATTCACAAAATACCAAAAAATTGCGCAAATCAATCAAATAGTTTTCAAAAAAAAATCATGTGTTTTTCAAAAAAAATTTCCCCTTGAAAATCGGTGGGGTTAGGAGTCCAAAACTTTAATCTCAGGTGTGTATTTCGAAAGTATGCACCTACCACCAAAGTATCATGTCAAAATTCCATCGAGGCAAATGTACTATGCTCATCTTCTATACCCGGAATAATTATCAATTAATTCAACCATTTTGGAATATTTAAAAAAAAAACCGCTCAAAATAAATTTTTCTTCGTTCAAATCGATCCTAGTCCCCAATCTTCATCGTTGCTTCACACTTACGCGTAAGAAGAAAAAAAAAACAAATTCGTAAAAGGAGAACAAAAAAAAAAACATACAAAAACATAAAAGTGATAAAGGAAAAAAAACCACATAAAAATTCAACATCAAAAAAAATAAAACAATGATTACATAATAGGAAAAGAGTGTCGAGACTAGAATAAAACAGGAAAATCAAGCTACTCAAGACGGATCGGATCAGTCGTAGATACTTTTATCGAAAATATTTCAATCCGGTAACCACGAAAAACTTTTCTATAAATAAGTCCGAGTCTAGAAGCGCAATATGGGCTGCTCTACCGATCAATGAGTTGGCAGTGGTGGGTAAAAGATGGTGAACGTCGTATCGAACAAATGTTACGTCTGGTTTATTAATTATTGGTTGAATTATACTTTGCACCATTTCACGATACGCGGTCCCTGAAACCCGACCAATCAACTCGGTTACCAACTAATTACAAGTAATTTAAGACAATACACAGTTTTGTTCTTAGGTTCCTATTACCTGTCACAGAAGTATCCTTAATGGCAGCTTTACACAATTCTATTCTGGCCGAATGTAACGGTACATATCGATCTTGCGACGAGCCGAAGAGTAACACGTGTCTAAAATGGCTCAAATGGCATTTCTGACTCAAACGATATAAAAACGTATTTCTAATATTGGACGCGTCTCGAAGAGATAGCTGTAACAAGGTGCCCGATTTTTTTACCTTTTGCATAAACCAAACGCCTGAAATAAACAAAATACAAAACAAACACTGTGTAAACGTCTACATTTAATTGCCTCGTTTAAGAAGCGTTTATATTTGTACCAGAATTAATTATGGTACCCATATTAATAAGACCGCTGCCATTGTACAATATTCCCAAATGAGGTCCGGATAGCGACATGAATGTGTGTAATTTTGGTAACAAATGTTTCATTTGTGGTCTGGCGATTGCCGATCGAACCACAATGGCTCCTAATGAATGCCCGATGAAGCTTATCTTTTCCGGGTTTATTTGGCTTTTGGCGATGTACGAAAGCACTTCGGTTACTAATTGATCGGTCATTCTTTCGAAATCTGAAAATGTGTCTCCCTGAAAAAATAAAACAAAAAATATATAAATTCAATTGTACGTTGCTTTTTGATAAAATTTTATCCTGCCGCGAATGTGCAAGTTCAGCAGTACCACTCGAAGCCCCCCCTTTTCCCCATGGCCCATGGGTGGCGCCGTTCAGGCATCTCAAAAGATGACCAATGAACAACTTCAAAACTTCGATCCAATCATCAATGTAAATGATGGATGTTGTAGACAATAATTTTTCCTACAAATTTTGTCATATACACATTTTGCCTATCATCGTTATTGAAGGGGCAGTATTCGTTTGAATTTTATAAGCCTCTTCAAATAATCGAGATAAGCAAATTTTGTATACAGGGTGTTTCATCTCGATAGTACCCCCTTCATACCACAAGTAGATCAACACAGGTTGGACTCATGTAGCATGGGTTGCCTATCCAAAACATTGCAGAGGATGTGCTACAGGCATTTGAATTCTTTATTTTCAAAAAATTCCAATTTAAGAACGAAAAATGGTAGAAATGTCCAATTTACACCAAAATGTAACAAATGCATTGTAGTATTTCTGGTAAAAAAAATTAGAGGCATAGATGGCATAGTTCGTAAAATATAACGAATTTAATGTAAAAAAAATTATTGAAAAATTTGAAAATTTTCTAAATTTTTGTTCATAACTTTTTAAAAAGTTCTTTCAAGTACCCAATTAAAAAAATTTTCTTGAAGTAACAAGCTACCCTGCACCACTTGACATAATTAAATGTTTTCCAACTTATTTAGATATGTTGAAAAAAAATTGTTTCGTTAAAATTTTTTCTCTTTTTTCAAACAAAAAATTTTGATGAAAAATAAATTTCAGAAAAAACGTTCCTTTATTTAAAAAGTTGCTCGATTTTGATATTTTTTCTCTAAATCAATTAAATATTTCAATAAAAAGAGCTTTTTGTTGAAATTTTTATATCCATGGAAAATTTTTTAAAGAAAAATAGGAAAAAATGGTAATAAAACAATGTTTTTCCAACATATCTAAACAAGTTGGAGGAAATTTAATTATGCCAAGTGGTGCAGGGTACCTTGTTACTTCAAAAAATTTTTTTAATTGGGTACTTAAAAAAAACTTTTTAAAAAGTTATGAACAAAAATTTAGAAAATTTTAAAATTTTTCAATCATCTTTTTACATTAAATTCGTCATATTTCACGAATTACACAATCTATGACCCTAAATTTTTTTACCATAAATACTACAATGTATTTTTCACATTTTGGCGTAAACTAGACATTTCTACCATTTTTAGTTTTTAAATTGGAACTTTTAAAAAATTGCTCTAAATTTTTTGAAAATAAAAAATTTAAATGACTGTAGCACAGCCTCTGTAATGTGTTGGGTAGGCAACCCATGCTACATGAGTCCAACTGGTGTTGCTTTACTTGTGGTATGAAGGGAGTACTATCGAAATGAAACACCTTGTATAAACAAAAATACAGAAAAGGTTGCCTACTACAACGTTCACTATTTGAAAACACGATTTGGACAAATTTTATGTTTATAACATTTAAATTGACCCGCTTCTCCCTCCTTCCAAATAAAATTTTTGAAAACAAAAAGTTTGTCTAAATCTTGATTTTAAAATTTGTAGGAAAAATTTTTGTCAACAAGATCCGCCGCTTGGATTGATGATTAGATCGAAATTTTGAAATTACTCTTTTGTTATATTTTTAAATGCCTGCATAAGTGTTACCTGGGGAGAAAGGGGGGTTTCGAGCCTTACATGTATGTACATCTATGCTTATGTCATTTCTCAACTCTATGATGCCTGAGGCAAGATTAGCACCAAATTAACGATTAAAAATGTTAAAAGAAATTAAATTACTTGATTTCTTTCGGACATTAAAAATTCCAAATTAGCTCCTGGTAATCCCAATTCTAAATATGCACGAACCAAACGAAGATCTCCAGCACTACCGTCTAAACCATGAACGCAAACAATAAGATGGACACCTTCGGGCGAAAATATTCTATATTCTTCACTCAAATGGAAGTAAGGTAACGTTGACGCTAATGTAGGGAAATCA
This sequence comes from Ferrisia virgata, assembly GCA_900060175.1. NCBI lineage: Eukaryota > Metazoa > Arthropoda > Insecta > Hemiptera > Pseudococcidae > Ferrisia > Ferrisia virgata. The sequence goes on from FIZR01022931.1 coordinate 31,373, forward strand.
CTAGAAAAAGACCAGTTGAATTATTAATACTACTCAAGAGACAAGTGGTATTTTCGGATGAAAATAAACGTATTGCTTTTAATCTCATATTCTGATAATTTTCACAAAACGTTATTTGGTATCTCAAAAAAAAAAAAAAATTTAAGGCCTCAAAACCCATTTCCCTCACCCCGCCTCTTTTCTCAGAATATCGAAAAAACGATTTTTTTGGGGAAAAAACTACTGTAATCACCAGTATTTGAGCAGAAATCATGATTTTAATCCAAATATTTAGAGGGTTGATGGATACATCGAAATGATTTTTTTCAACATTTTTCCTCTCTTAGAGGGGTGGGACATTGACAAAAGTATATTTCAAATCACCGCAGCTGCGAACTTTAGGGGCCAAGTACATGCGTTTTGACGATTAGAACTTTTTAAATTTTCTTTTTAAGATTTGAGTCGTTCTCAAAAACTAAAAAATTCTCAAAAATGCATTTTTGACATGGATATGCCTTTTGGCTGGGGTTCATTTTCTGAAAACGTGGCATTTTTGAGGTAACAATACTGATATAACATTTTTGAATTTTAATTTTAAGCTGTTGATCAAAAACTAGAAAAATTGAAAAATGAAAAAAGTTGAAATAAAAATAATAAAAAAAATGGAAAAACAAAAAAATTAAATAATAAAACAACAAAAAAGTTAAAAAATAAAAAAATTTTAGAAATCAAAAAAAATTTTTTATATAATTGGAAATTAGTATGTCTTAAGCAACGTATGAAAACGTGATGTTTTTGATATTAGATATTTGAGAGATGTCTTTGATTTTTCATTTGAAGTTTTTGATCGAAAACTTGAAAAATTGAAAAATGAAAAAAGTTGAAACAAAAATAATAAAAAAATCAAACGACAAAAAAATTTAAAAAGTTGAAAAAATTAAAAAAAACAAAATTGAAAAATTAAAAAAATTACCCTTTTGTTATCCCCCCTGCCTCGGGTGGAAAATTTTGGAAAGATTCATATCGATAGATCCATCATTTCTTTCAATATTTGGATTAAAATCAAGATTTTTCCTCAAATACGTGTGAATACAGATTTCAACCCCCCAATCGTTTTTTCGATTCCAAGCAAGGAATGAATTGGAGGTGAGTGAGGATTTTCTGACCCTAAAATTTATTCTTCAAATACCCAATGATGTTTTATGAAAATTTTGAAAATCTCGGATCAAGAGCATTTTGTTCATTCTCATCAGGAAATACTCTAAACAACATATGAAAGGGCTGTAGTAGGGCAAGGAGGACGATTAGACCTTGGACCTTGGAATTCAAATATTTTAGTATGGCCTTGAAATGGGTTTTAAAAACTCTGAAGCACTTTGTACGCCCCCATTTAAGACCTGAAAATTTGAAAAAATTTCTCCAGCTACTAGGACTATTTTATATCTTAGATATTTATTTAAATATTTTTGAAGTCGTGCTGGTCTCAAAGCCCATTTCAAAGTTAAACAAAAGGTCCAAAAAATCTGAACCCTTAGGTACCTGAATTTTCATACCAAGTTTGAAAAAAAAATCTGTCGAAAATTTATGAGAAGAAAATGTTATGTAAAAATCTCCCTGAAATTGCATTTTTACTGCTCCACCCCCTCCCCTCGGAACGAGATAAAAAATCACGAATATTCTTAAAAATCATCTTTTACCAGCACCTAAATAGTTACGTAAAATAATTGAATTCTGAAACCCAAGGGTAAATCGTCCTCCTTACCTTGCTATAGCCTAAGCTCGCCAAGTATAGGTACCTTACCTATATAAAGTTCCAGTAAAATTAATTTGCTGCTTGAATTCCTCTTTGTGCTTATTAAATGTGGAATTTTTATCATAAATATCGTGATGCTTCAGCTTATCAAATGGATCCGCATCCGTATCGCAATAATGGCCATTCATTTCGAAAGTCACACCTTCCGGATTCGTAAATCCGCTGAAAACAAAAAAAAAATTGAATAAAAAACCTTAAAATATTACAACGAGTTACCAAGGCCATATTTGAAACTTACTTAGGAATATATTCGGCTAATTTATAAACATTAGCTTCACTACCGCATTCAGTCTTCCAAACAGGCGTATGCCTTTCTTCGGTCATCCGACTAGCTTTAGCTTCTTCACATTCTCTTCTTCGATTCGCCTCTCTATTTTCATTAACACTTTCAACGACGTAATATAAAATATTATCAATAGGTTCGGGCGGATCGCGAAAAGCTTCCGGTGGCGGTGGAGCATCTCGAAATTGACACGGAGGCAAAAGATCCACCTCCTGACTGGTATTTTCATCCGAAGTGAATTTTTTCCTAGGGATTAATCGTTTGGTAATCCTTTTCGGGTCTTTTCTATCGATTTCCGCGTACACCGGCACATCGGTCGCAGTAGCCTCCCAAGTACGATTTTTCAACTCGCTGTCTCGTTTCGTAGATTCCACAGGCATGTAATCTTTTTCCGGTGGGATCGGTTTAACGTCATTTTCGTACGAAGCCGAAGTATTTTTATTGATTGTATCTAGATGGCGGATTTCGCTGGTACGTGTGTCGTAGTGAAGTATTCTTTGATTCTTAACGTATTTGGAATCGCTTTGACAAGACTCGGATCGCTTAACGTTTGCTTTTCTACCATCTCTAACGGGATAACCGTCTGTTTGAGTGGATGTGCCTGGTATTGGACTTTGTCTAGGGTTATTGTTTGACTCCTCCTGGTGGTCAACCGAAGGCGTACTCGGTTTATTCGTATCTTTACAACGGCCTGACTTCGTTTCGCATATCGATCCGTACTTTGGCTCGGTATCGTTTTCGTAGATTTCTATTTTAAGATTTTCTTCGACTGTTTGATTTCCAGATATGGTGATTTTCACGTCTTTTTCGCGTGTTTCGGATTTTTTATGCGATTTCGACTGCTTGACCAGTTTATCGAGTTTTTCCTTCAGCGTATCGCAACTCACTAATTTCTGCATGTTGGGTTGCTGGGCTTCGTGACCTGAAATAAAAAAACAATTTTCTTCGAATAACAAGACAGATCGTAGCGCCGAGGTGGATTAATCATGACTTCGGATCAAGTTGTTAGGTGATAGGAGGCCAACAAACACAAAAAACGAAAAAATTTGTTTCAGAATCCATTTCTTTGAAAATGTATAAAAGTAAGAACCAGAATTTGCCAAAAAGTATAACTAGAGTTGAGTTTGAATACCCAACCTCTAAATGCCAGTTAAAATTCACGGAAAACGGAAATTTCATTTCTAGGTACTGTGAAGTATGTATTTCAATATTCCAAAAAATTTTCCAAAAAAATCCAAGTTTATTTTGCCCCTTTTTGGTGGGCAAAGGGCAATTACGTCCCAAATAATGCACTTAAGAAAAAAAATGTTGAAACAAAAGTTGTAGAGCATCACAAAACAAAAATTGTTACTTCCTTGACTTTTTTCTCTAGCAGGTCATTGGGAGGAGCTAGATCGCTCAGAAAAAATACCTTTTTTGAAAATCTCCAATTGACAGGAATAATTTTCAAAAATCTGTTAAATTCACTTTTAGTAGCATTTTTCTGGCATAGTACTTCCCACAATTATGTAAAATGGGAAAAACGTTGAACCTTTCCCTCTCCTCAAAGTGAGGAGGCGCAGCCCTTCAAAAAGTAGCAATCTTCTCAAATAATAAGTCAGTTACAATTTTTTATTTTTTTCCTAGGTGGTCATGGGGCGAGGCTATGGCGAAAAGAAAAGAAGGTGAAACTTAAAAATTCCTTTTGAAATGAATTACTTACGCTCACGCGAGTCAGCTAAAAAGTCCAACGAGCCAAAAATTGAATGATCTTAAACACAGGGGTTTTTGTACATGCGGAACTCGATTTTGATAACCATTTCAGCGTTAGACTCAAATTGGGCTTCTGAAGGGAAGGTTTAAAATCCAAAATTTGGCAAATTTACCAAACTCCGAATTCGTCTTAAAGCTTGATAGTTTCAAGACCCCAAACCAGTGCATTGAAAACCACCCATTTGTGTGCATTTTGCAGAATTTTGAAATTTAATAACTCCATTTTGGGGTCTAAGTTGTGTTCATGCAAAATAACCATTGGACACGAAAAATTTCGAAAATCACACGAAAAAATCTCCCCTTCGACCTAAAAACGTACAAAGATTAGGTGGGGTATTTTTTAAATCTTGATAAGTCGAAAAATGATACAATGGAGATTTTTTTTGATTAAGGGCTTCGTTCTCGAGATACGTTGGTCAACATTTTTCCAATGTTTTGTTCACTCAAAATAAGGCTTGAACACAACTCAAGAGGGTCAAAATAGGAGAGGGGGAAAATTTTTCCTGAGTTGTGGAAAATCAAGAAAGGAAAGAATTTTGAATAATTCGAGGTCGTGCAATAAGACTGAAAAGTCGAAACCTCCAAAAGGCATATTTTTCGTCCTTACATAAAATTTCAACTTCCGAGCTCAATTTGGTGGGGAGATGAAGACGAAAACCTATTTCTAAAGTCAAAAAGGAGAAAAGCATCCATATCACTCTTCCTACTTGACCTAAGAGATTAATTTTTGGATAGGTTATGCAACTTTGGAATCTATATCAATTGGATCAAAAAACAGCAATTTTTGAGATTCTTGCTCCACAGCACCCCTCCCCTCTCCTCATTCTCCGAATTTAGACATGAGTGAATTTTTACCCAAGGTCATTTTCAGTCATATATGCTTATCTTATCCGCTCTCAAATCGACCCTATTTACCAAATCGTGGAGATTTTATACATATATATATATATATATAGTAGTTTCGGGAGGGGGAGGGGGGAGGATAAAATAAAATAAATCAATAAATGACACTGCCAAAAATGATCTTAATAGTCTTTTAGGACCGAAAAATTTCTACAAGGTGTAGGGGGCTGACATTTTTACCACGTACTTTTAACCCAACTCCACAAATATTGGGCCCTATTACGTTTCGATTTAAAAAAAAAAAGTCCAAAAGGACCCACCCCAGTAGTCACCCAGATCCGTGTGTAAAACCTTGTTGGTGAATTTTTTATCCACTCCATAACTTCTCCTCAAATGAAGTTTAAGGGTTGTAATTTTGACTTTGATGCTAAATTGACTTCATGTACTGAAATTAAATGACTGATGAACATTGTTGATCCACCTATGGATAACTCTACCCCCTCCCCCTCCCCAATGATTAAAAACCCAATTTTTCATGCAGTGTGAAAATTAATTATGCTTAGATCATTTTCAACACATTACTGTCGACTGCTTTGTAGTTTGAGACTTGGTTCGAATATTTACACGCGCATATCTCCAAAAATTAATCCAGCATCAAAATTTCCAAGCACAGATTCTGATAAGAAATTTTACGTAGAATAATTTTCTTGATGCCAATTTTTCTAGTATTGCCAACTGTTTAGGAGAAAACGCGAGGAAACATGTATTTCGGAAGATTTTTTGCATTTTTCACCGTGACCCAACACTCAAAATGTGAAAAATTATACTCTGGGAGTAAGTACTCATCAAAACACACATTTTAAAAAAAAATTTCATGCACTCCTTTTATTTTCTCTGTAAAAGAGGTTTAAAATTTTCTTTTGTTCACATCTCTTCTCCTATTGACTGAAAAATTCTGAAAAAATTCTAGTATATAGCCCCTCCCTTTCCCTATACATTAAGACTCGTTTCAATTTTCCAGAATGAACACACTTTTAAGAATAATTTTCAATGAGAAGAAGGCGTTTTTCGATAAAGTGGTGGATGGGGGGGGGATGGTGGTTCTTGCGCTCAAAATTTTTTTTAAACAGAGCCAAATCACCTATTCTTGACCGTAGGTACCGTTATCAGTATTTACAGGTGGCAATATCACGTTTCCTGACCAGTAAAAGTTTTTACAAATGTACTCAAAAAATATACATCACTTAAAATTGTGGGACTTCTGAATTCAACATCGTTCAACCCAGCTTGAAGCTAAATTTGATCACACGGTTAAAATTCATTAAATTTGAAAATAGAGGATGTAAAAACCTACATTTTGATACCCCATATGAAATTTTGTAATTTTGAGCTCCTCCCCCCTCCCCTGGCCACACAACTCGTGGCCCAAATTGATTTGATGCTCAAACTTATGTAAACGTTGATATCAGAGGGCTTAAAAACCTATATTTTGATAGCCTACGTATCATTTTTCAAAATTCAAATATTAGACCCCCCTCCCCACTAGAGCAGTAGAAATGACAATAAGCCCGGACAAAATGGTTAGGGAATGTTTTTTTGGCCCATGGTACTTATGAAAGTGCATTAATTAATACATCAAAAATCCTCAAGCATTCTGCTATTCCATCTCTACTTTTCAACTGCTTTTTGTGAAGCCCTTGCTCCCCAAAAGTGACCTTATGGTAAAATTACAGATGATGTATCAAAGAGCTTTGAAATTTTATGCTGATCACAAAAATATTCTACTTAAAATACTAACACTTCTTTTGAACCCCTAATTGAATGTTATTTTCCAAAGAGCATGAATAGTTAAGAAGGATGAATCGATCGCTGACAAGAATTTTCTTACTATATAGTGCAAGTTGGTCCTCAAGGTCTGCAAAGTTACCGGGGAAAATTTTGGACCTTTGCTTTATCGAGAACTATTGAAAGGGTTGATGAAGAAATAGGGGGCCAGAATTTTTACCGGTGACTTTTCAGACCTTGGAGATCAACTTGCACCGGATAGTTTGAAAATTGCAGCCGGGGATCGATTCACAATTCTTAACTGATCATGCTCATTGGAAAATGACAGTTTCGGTTCCAAAAATTAGGGCTTTAAAAGAAGTGTCAGCAATCGAAGTAGAATATTTGTAATCAGCATAAAATTTCAATGCTCTTTGATATATCACTTGTAATTTTACAGCAATGTCACTTTGACTGGTCAGCACTCGACCAAATCATTTAAAAGAGGGAATCTGAATAGCAGGACTTTCAAGGGTTTTGGATATGTTCAATGAGGCACCTTCACGAGTACGATGTCTGAACCACAATGTAGGTGAGGGGGGGGTTTACGAAAAATGAATATCACACATACCCAAAATCGATTTCAATGATATTTTAGTACGACTTCAAAGAGAATTTTGTTGATACCATTTCCTCCCCCTGCATACATTGTAGATCGTTAAGTTTCGGCAAGTTAAAATATTTACTCACCGGTAGGTGTAACCTGGTTGGTAGATCCGGCTGAAGTCTTATGACTGGAAACATATCCGCTCCTTTCGGACATATTATCGCTTTCTGATAACGAAGTCGACGAATTAAGCTGCGAAGCGTAGAGTAATTTTCGATTTTCCGTTTTACTCGTAATATTCGGCATCGATTCGCTATTCATTATATAATGAGGGAATGCACAATTGACTAATTCTGGCATAGAGCACATGCTCGAAGAGCGAGCTCGTCGATCGTTCAACTGCTCCAAGCTATACGGCGCGCTATGGCATTCGGAAGTCGATTTAACAGGAACGAAAGTCGATCCGCAAGAATCACTGGACGAGTCGCTCTTATTCGAAGGAGCTGTTTTGCTAGGAGTATACGTCCGACTGGCAGGCGTACTTTTTTCCGCATACTCTTGGTATTCGTTTCGGTCGCCGTTTCGACGGTTCATTTCTTCAGCCGCCGGCTGGTCGAGATCAACGGATTGAGCAAAATGATCTAAGCTTTTGGAACTTTGGATTTTACTTTCTGCCATGGATTTGTTTAACGTGTCGACGAAGTAGGCGTCGACGTCGTTAGACTTGGAAGTACCACTTTTCGACGGAAGCGTATTTCTGTGGTGAGATTTTTGAACAACGGCGTAATGACTTGTTTGACCGTTCTCTTCGTAATGGTATCGGCCATCTGTTTGGTATCCGGAGCTGCATCCGGCGCTATCCACCCATTGCGATTTTCTGTCTCGGTGCGATCTGCGAGGATACGGTCTGTAAACGTAACAGCTACGTTATAACGAGTCGTTGGGAATTTTAGTATCTACAATCTAAGACGACTTGAACAAATACGAACCTTTCGGCTTCGTTAGGAATTTTATATTCTAAAGGAAACTGTAATGGTATGGTATTGGCGTAGCCTCGATACGGAATGCCTGTTCGAGAAGTGGAAGGATGGCCTAAATCATACTGGGAGCAACATTCGCCCCTGGTGGTTGCCTGGTAGCAGACACATTGCGAACTGCAGAATCTGTTGTAATGGCAATACGTCGTAGGAGGGTAGGAAAACTGAGTCTCTAACGTTAACGAAGAAGGATCATCGTTTCTTAACAAATATTCCATCGAGCTGGTCTGTTTTACTGGTAACTTTACAGCCAGCGATCTATCATTCACGTCCTCAGCTTCTGTAATCATATAATTCGAACATGAAATTGCATTCGATTAAAATTTATTATAAATTATTATGAATTTCGAAACGAACCTGCGTGGAAGTTCTTAACGTCGCGTTTTTTCGAGCCTTTATTTTGAGATAGTCTTTGCGATCGAGATTCTAGAATTTCAGCAATACCACAACTACAATCTTCTTGTAGACCGATCGAATTTTGAAGATGTTTAATTTCATCTATACCAAAAAAAAAAAAAAAGAAAAATATCAAACATTACTAGCGTTGAATCATTATCACATAAATAGCCAAGTATCGAGATACTTTTACATCGCTTACTAGCTTCTGATTGTCTACTTCCAGCTTCGCTTCTTTTCCTCGCAAATTCGGCAATATCTTCGTAATGGTCTTCGAATATAATAGGCAACGTATTCAAATCACCGTCCGATTCCGGACAATAAACTGGTAACATGGGAAGACTTTGCCAATATTTCGATCGTCTCATGATCTCAGATACGGCAACGTAATTATGGTAATTTTGGTCAAAACATCCCGCTGCAGACTGACGCGGATTATCTAGAAGGAAGAATGCCTCCGCAAATCGTCTCACCTACATACCAATAAAAATGTGTCAAGCGAATAATATTATCTGTTCTACGAACAAACGTACAGGTCTAATGAGATGGCCATTGACATGTGTATAATTTTTTCTCACCCTTAATTGATGATGTTGTTTTGCTAAATACTGTTGTACTCCATCTTTGCGACAAAACGTGTCTAAGAATTGTTGCCAAAGAAGGATATTTTCGGCACATAATTGAGCAATTTCGTTGTTCGCTTTTGTAACAAATTCTTCTAAACTTTCTGATATCTGCGAATGTGAAAAAAAAAAATTTTATATAAAAAAATACCCATCGACAATTACTTGTTTAAATCGGCGTAAAATACTTGAAAAAAAATTTCTCATCTCAAAAATAAGACTTTTCTTAACCAAAAAGATCATTTCGCCTATCTTGAAAATTGCAGGAGCCAAGGCTGTTTTAAAAAATCAGGTTCAAAATAAATTTTAAACGTGGAAATAAGCAGTAGGTGTGAAACTCATTAAATTTTGTTAAGCCCATTTTTGGTCCAATTTCTAAATTGAAGGGATTATTGCTTATTAAACGAAAAAAATTCCCCTCCCCCCCCCAAAGTAATGATATAAATGCTACGTCATATTGTAAATGAAAATCAGGCAATTACAGTCTATCTATCTAAGGCAAATGAGGAAGGGAATACCAAAAAAATTCGTTTTGCAGTCTTAAAAGAGACCATTAAGACCATTTTTGGTCATGTCAGATATTTATTCTTACTTTTTTAAATTTTTTCCCCAACACTAAAGTCATTTACTCTGCTTGATACTGACCAAAGTCACTCCAATTCGGCTAATCAGCTCAGTTTTGCGACGGATTAGATATATATAAGAGGGGATTACCTTGGGTCGAAATTCAGTTACACCCCAATTTGAGGGGGAGGGTGCTGGGAGGCAAAACACGGAAAAATTGTACCTTTTCCAAGTCAATCGGTAGATAATTTATAGTTGTAAAAGATATCCTAAAATCAACCTCCTAGGTCAATTAGGAGGGGAGTTATGAAGGTTTGACCTTGAAAAAGAGTTGTTCCTCCCCTAACTCCCCACCATATTAAGGTCAGAAATTGAAATCTGGTATGTGTATTTAGTAGGAGCCCTAGATGTGCCTTTCGGGGATATCAACTTTTCAGCCCTATTACATTTCCTCACTTCCCTAAAAATGTAGTTTTTGGTCGTTTTTTCTTATTTTTTAAGTTTGTTCCCTGCTCTACTCTCCTCCAAATTAAGTTGGAAAGTTGAAATTTAGTATACACATTTACTAAGTAATCTAGATGTGCTTTTTGGGAGTCTGAATTTTTCAGCTTCATTGCACTCCCTCTCAGCCCCAAAAATGTGTTTTTTGGTATGTTTTTCATATCTGTCGAGTTTATTCCTCATGTAACTCCCCTCCAAATTTGGCAAGGAAGTTGAAATTTGGTATGTAGATTTAGGGTAGGTTTAATATGTCCCTTTTTGGGGCTTTGACTTTTTAGTTTCATTGCACCTTTTCATATCTCCCCTCCTAATTGACCTAGGAGACTTATTATTGGTCCATGCGGTATACAACTTTGGATTTCCTATCGATTGACTTGAAAATGAAACAATTTTTGCAATTTTTTCTCCTCAATAACCCCTTTTCCAAATTTCAGCACTACTGAATTTTGATTCTGGGTTGCCCCCCTCCCCCCTCCAGAATACCAAATTGATCAATTTTGGTCAGTATCGAGCAGAGCAAATAATTTTTCAGTTTTCGAAGAAAAAGAATAAATGAATTTAACATGTACGAAAATGGTTGTAATAGTTTTTTAGGCACCAAAACGGGTTTTATTAATACCTCCTTCTCATCCACCGTAGGTAGATAGACCAGTCTAGTTTTCATTGACAATATGGCATAGAAACTCAGGCTAAAAGTGAAGAACACCGACCAAAAAGCTACTTTTTCGACAATGTGACAGGATGCAATGAAGCTGAAAGGTGCAGATCCCCAAAAAGAACTTGGATTTTCTAGCTCAATTTGGAGAATAATTATACGAGAAACGAACTCAAAAAATAAGAAAAACTGACCAAAAAACTATATCTTTAGAAAATGCACGTCTCACTCGATTTGGAGGGGAAATAGGGGAGGAACAACGTTTTTTCAAGGTCAAAAAGTAGAAAACCCTCCCATATCCGCTCTCTTAATTGACCCAGGAGACTGATTTCTGGATATGTTATATAATTTTGGATCATCTATCGATTGGCACAAAAAGGAATAATTTTTGCGATTCTAACCCCTCAGCACCCCCTCCTCCAAATTTAAGCAGAATTGAATTTTGACCCGAAGTCATCTCCACTTCAGGATATTAAATCCTTCGGAAATCGAAGCATATTTCTCAAATTTGATCGGTGGATGTGGAGCTGATTTTAGTCATCAGGGGTAACCAAAAAAGGAAAGAAAAGGAAAAAAATACGTGACATATCTTAAAATAATCTCATCCGTCTTCTACCACCTCAAAATGGATTTCGTTGACACTCCTATATTTTTAGCCTGATTTTTTATGACATACTGTCAATGAAAACCAGGCTATTACAGTCCATCGACCAACTGCGGATGAGGGGTGGGGGTGGGGATATCAACAAAATCCGTTTTGGGGTCCTTGGAGACCATTAAGACAATTTTTAGCCATGTTAGATATTTATTTTTATTTATTTATCTATTTTTTCTTCCCACGAGTGGGGATGAACTGGGGTAAAACTTCAGTTACGCCCTAATTGGGGGGGGGGGTTGTTGAAAAGTCAAAAACGCAAAAATTGTCCCTTTTTAAGCCAATTGATGGTGAATCAAAAATTATATGGCATATCCAAAAATCAACCTCCTAAGTCAATTAGAAGAGAGAGATATAGGAGTTTTCCCTCTTTTTGACCTTGAAAAAGAGCTGTTCCTCCTTTATCTCTCCACCAAATTGAACTAAAAAGTTGAAAATTAGGTGTGTACATTTAGTAGAGACTCTGGATGTTCCTTTTGAGGGTCTCAACTGTTTAGCCCCATTTTATCCTTGTACAGCCTCAAATATGTTTTTTTTTTGGTCGGTTTTTCTAATTTTTAGAGTTTGTTCCTCTCCCCTTCAAATTGAACTAAGAAGTTGAAATTAAGTATGTTCCGTCCGTAGTTTTTTTTTTATTTTTTTCAATTCTCAAGATTGTAATATGCCACGAAAATTAGGTTGAAAAAGCATTGCAAAGCGATGCTCTGTTTTTTTCCACTTGCAAAATATATGAAAAACTTCCACACATCATTTTTTTGGGTGGTGCTGACAAATTCCAGAACGAGGCATATTTCATTATTTCATGCAAAAAAATATTCATTCTATATTTGAATCAAATTGACTCGACATTTTTTATCGATTCGTCTCGAAAAGAAAAACTTGAAGCAAACAGCCGGCAGGAAAATTATTTTCATACACTAACAGGCAAATAATTCAGGTGCCTATACTTACTTTTCCCGGATAATCAAGATTACGTAAACATTGAAAATCAGCAGGCATTTTAAGCTCTTGCCTTTGCCAAGGTGGTACCAGTTTTGAATATTGCGATATTGTCGTCCTAAGTGATTCGTAAGAATTCAATAATAAACTGCAAACTTCACTATGTACGTATTGTATATGATTGATATGCATACTATTGGACGAAACACATTTCATACTCGATCCACTCTGTTGAAAAAACAAAAACAAAAAAAAAACGTTGAAATATTACAGAAAACAAGAGTACCTAACGAATGAAAAAAAGAAAAAAAAACCTCGACAATTTACATAACTGAATTTTTCGTTTCTTTTTTTTCTTTTCGTTATATTTAGGTATTATTCGGCGATGGTAAAAGTTGATAAGAAGAGCTGCATAAATTACGCATTTTTTGCCAGTTTTTCGCCGCATAGCGTTCTTTATCATACCATATCCGTCAAAAAAAAAAAGCACTGTTTTTTAAGCAGCTTTGTAATTTGTGTGTAACCGCGCGAGTAAATAGAAAAATGGACCTGCTATTGCGAAGGGAAAAAAATAAGAAGGAAATCAATATCGAAAGAATAACCCGCATAATGTGTTTACTTTTATCCAGTATATGTGTTGTTTGGTTGGTAGGTGGATAGGACTAGGAACAAGGCGCAGATAGTACGAGTATATGTATAGATAGGTACGAGTAAGTATTTGTAGATATCAAAATACCAACTTCCAATACTATCAAATATGTACACTTTCATCGGTAAAGTTTTACCCATACTTGCTACTTACCACGTTATTACTTGAAAACAAATTATCCATGGTGGATTGCGGTAACCAAAAACTGAATTTCTGCGAATTTCCACTCAGCCACGGTTTTCCGCTTCTTGAAGTACTGTAATTAAAAACATGTCATATGAGTTTCGATCTGTGTATATATGTATATTGTTTTCGAGATTCGCATCAATAAACATACACACGTATTCATATTGTATTATTTGAACGTAAAGACGTGTGTTGGAAGACGAACACAGATATGGTGAAGCTCGTAATTAATTTTTTAAAAATGAACATCAGATCTAATGTTAAAAGCGCAAGCAACGGAAGTAAATTATTCTCGAAATGCAAATAAAATCGAAAAATAAAAATACCTAACAAAAAATGGTTTTATGCTGAAAACTCGAAGAAGGATATTTGGAAATATTCCACATGCAACAAAATAACATCGAATGTGGGATGCAGATGATAATGGAATAATTAGAGGACTTCCGTCAAGAGGTAGGGGATGGGAGGGAGTATCTCACACACATTGCTATCACCCCTCCAACATTCCAGAGTTGGTAAAATTGAGTAACAGTTGCTTGAATTTGAAGATATGATGAAAATTAAGGGAGGTAATGAAATATTAAAAATTGCAATTGGAAAAACAGTGAAATTCCAGAATAGTTTAATAATGGCCAGGGGTAATGATGACTTGACTGCAGCCTAGGGTGGGTCAAAAAAAACGATTATTTTTTTTTTCACTGGGTACCCTGAAAAACTGGTTGGTAGACACCTAAAAAAAATTCTCTCCACGTATGA